>JAOQMP010088080.1:0-16883 GCA_027563575.1 Erythroxylum pedicellare
ATATTTACCCTTCTTTCTTTTAACATAAGCCCACTAACTACTTAAGCTAACTTAATTCTAACACTTCATTCTAATTTCTAATTTCTATTCATACTTGCCAATTTAATGCACTAAGTAAAAAATATCAAACAAATAAATTGATAAATTTTGAAAGAAAAATTTCGAGGTCCAATAGTTCTCCCCCTTAAAAGAATTTCGTACTCAAAATTCTTACCTGAGTCAACGAAGAGGTGTGGGTACTTCTCTTTCATTGCTTCCAAAGGCTCCCATGTTGCCTCCTCTTTTGAATGATTCTTCCATAAGACTTTAATTAGCTTCATAACCTTATTTCTCAAAACCTTTTCCTTTAAATTTAGGATCTCCACCGATTGCTCCTCATATGTCAAATCCTCCCTTAATTGGATCTCTGATGGTTGAACTATGTTTGAAAGATCAGATTGGTACTTCCTCAACATCGATACATGGAAAACATTGTGAATCTTAGATAATTCCAATGGCAAAGCTAACTTGTACGCTAAAGACCTGATCTTCTCAATGATCTCATAAGGGCCTATGTATCTTGGACTAAGCTTGCCCTTCTTACCAAATCTCAAAACCCTTTTCCATAGAGAAGCTCTAAGAAACACTTTGTCTCCAACTTCAAATTCCATCTCCCTTCTATGTGCATCCGTATAACTCTTCATTTTGTTTTGAGCTGCTTTAAGTCTCTGTTTCACCAATTAAATCTTATCAACTATGACTTGTACCAACTCAGGTCCTACAAGTCTCCTTTCACCTTTTTCTTCCCAACAGATAGGTTCTACATTTCCTACCGTACAAAGCCTCATAAGGTGTCGTTTGAATTCTTAAGTGATAGGAATTATTGTAAGCAAATTCGGTTAAAGGCAACTAATTATCCCATGAGCCTTTGAAATCTATTGCACAAGCCCTTACCATTACTTCTAAGCTCTGTATTGTCCTCTCTGATTGTCCATCAGTCTGTGGATGGAAAGAGATACTAAAATGCAATTTAGTTCCCAAAGCATCTTGTAAGCTATCCCAGAATTTGGAGGTGAACCTGGGAGCCTTATCCAAAACTATAAAGCTTGGAATCCCATGAAATCTGATTATTTCATCCATATATTTCTTATCCAAGGCATTCAAAGAATCTGTCTGTTTAATTGGTAAGAAATGTGTTGACTTAGTCATCCTATCAACAATCACCCATATTTCATCATGCTTCCTGCTAGTCCTCGACAATTACATCAAGAAATCCATTCTAATCTTCTCCCATTTCCATTCCAGAATCAACAAAGGATTAAGCTTGCTTAAGGGTGCCTGATGTTTAGCCTTAACTTGATGACACACTAAGCATCTTTTAGTATACTCTGCAATATCTTTCTTTATTCCTTTCCACTAGAAATGCTCTTTCAAATCTTGATACATCCTTGTACTCCCCAGATGCATTGCATAAGGAGCATTGTGCACCTTATTAAGAATCTCATCCTTCTGTTCTAACATATCTGGAATACACAATCTGTTGCCTATTACCATCAATCCATCTTCTCTTATTCCTATCTCAAAAGGTTTACCACTTGCAATCTCTTCTCTGAGCCTACTCAAATACTCATCTTGCTTCTACAATCCCTTAATCTTCTCATTCAGCACTAACCTCACTCTAAAATTAGCCAATACACAATCAGGCTCGACTTGCCTTAATGTTACCTTAAGCCTGGCTAATTCCTTTAACAAAGGAACATACATTGTCTCCATATGTGCCATAGTGGACTTCCTTCTCAGTGCATCTGCTACTGTATTAGCTTTCTCCAGGTGGTAGTCTATCATCAAGTTATAATCTTTCAACAGCTTTAACCACCTTCTTTGTCTCAAATTTAACTCCTTTTGGCTCATCAGATACTTAAGACTCTTGTGGTATGTAAACACCCTAGTGGTGACTCTATATAAGTAGTGTCTCTATATCTTCAATGCAAAAATTATGGCAGCTAACTCCAAGTCATGCGTAGGATAATTCATCTCATAAGGCTTTAATTGCCTAGAAGTATAGGCAATCACTTTATTACCTTGCATCAACACACAGCCTAATCCCTTCCATAAGGCATCACTATACACTGTATATCCCTCACTACTAGAAGGCAAAGTCAAAATCAGTGCAGTTGTAAGCCTATTCTTCAATTCCCCAAAACTGCTTTGGCACTCCTCTGTCTACACAAATTTCTAATTCTTCCTTGTCAATTTGGAAAGTGGAGCTTCTATTATAGAAAAGCCCTCCACAAACCTTCTGTAATACCCGGCTAAACCCAATAAACTTCTTACTTCAACTACATTCTTAGGTCCCATTTCACAACCGCTTCTATCTTCCTCGGATCCACATGTACTCCTTGCTCTGAAATCACATGTCCAAGAAAGGTCACTTCCTTTAGCCAAAATTCATATTTGTCGAATTTGACATACAACTCGTTCTTCCTCAGTGTCTCCAAAGAAATTCTTAAACGTTCTTCATCCTCCTTATCACTTTTAGAATAGACCAAAATATCATCAATAAAGACAATGACAAATTGGTCTAAGAAAGGCTTAAAGACGCTATTCATCAAGTCCATGAAAGTTGCAGGTACATTCGTCAACCCAAAAGGCATGACTAAGAACTCAAAGCGGTTATACCGTATTCTAAAAGTAGTCTTTGAGACATCGAACTCCTTTATCCTCAACTGGTGGTAACCCGATCTCAAATCTATCTTGGAAAAGACCCTTGCCCCTTGCAACTGATCAAACAAGTCATCTACGCGTGGACGCGGATATCTATTCTTGATAGTGACATGATTGAGCTTCCTATAATCCACACACATCCTCAACGATCCACCTTTTTTCTTTACAAAAAGGACCGGAGCTCCCTAAGGTGAAGAGCTAGGCCTAATGTACTCTTTCTCCAACAATTCTTCTAATTGCTCCTTAAGTTCCTTCAATTTTTTTGGAGCCATTCGGTAAGGTGGAATTGAGATCGGTGCAGTACCTGGAAGAAGTTCAATGGAAAATTCAATTTCTCTAAGTGGTGGTAATCCTGGTAATTCCTTGAGAAAGACATCCGAGAATTCCATGACTACAGGAATTTCTTCTAACTTTCCTCCATTTCCCTTCGTGTCTACCATATAGGCAAAAAATGCTGCACATCCTTTCCTCATCATCTTCTCTACTGTCAGAGCCAAAACAATTCTAGTCGGACTTACTTTTCTATCCCCCATAAATACCACCTTTCTACCATTGCCAAATTCGAACTCCACGATCTTCTGTTTGCAATCTGAGTTGGCATTATACTTCTTTAAGGTGTCCATACCCAAAATCACATCTAATCCTTCGATCTTCAATGGCACTAGGTTCACCACTAATTGTTCTCCTCCAATATGTATCTTACAGTCTCTATAAACTTGACTAATCACAATATACTGGCCGATTGAAGTATTAACCATTAAAAGAGTATCCAATGGGCTCAATTCTTTACCATACACAATTCTACTTGATGATATAAACGAATGGGTACAACTCGGATCAATCAAAACAATTACATTACCATCAAATAATTTAACTGTACCAGTCACAACTTCTTGAGTGGTATCTGCGTCCTCCCGTGTCATTGCAAACACTCTAGCTAGTGCTTGCCCATTGGTCTTCCTGGAAGGCTCACTCTCTTAACTGCCTCAGAGCTGCCCACTTCCATTGCAGTCTTGGACCCCATTGTCTCAGTTCTCTTTGAAGCTTACATCTGAGTTCCCTCTCTTTTTGCATACTTCAGACACTCTTTGACCATGTGCTCCTTTTCTCCATAGTTGAAACATGCTTCAGTCAATCTATAACATTCCCCTCTATGGAACTTACTAGAATGATCACACTTAGGGACGAATGACTTGTCCCCTTCTCCCCTTCTATTGCCTCCCACTATTGAGAATTGATAAGAAACAATTCTCATATGTCTGAACTTGCTGGCACCACTGCTTCTCTCATCAGACTGCACAGGGAAGGTCTTAGCACTCCTCTCTGGCATAGAAGCACCACCTCCCCTCTTAAACTATTCTCTCCCCTTTCTCTTTTTGTTCATAACACTCTTTATGTTATCAATGTTTTCAACCCTCAGTGCCGCTTCAACCAGCTGCTGAAAGTCACAGAAGTTCTGCACCACCACTTTTTCTCCGATAGCTAGATGCAGTCCTGATTCAAACTGACAACACTTAGCTGCCTCACTCAACATCATCTTAGCTACATCCTGCAATAGCTGTGTAAAATGACACTCATACTCACTAACCATCATCTCCCTCTGGGTGAGACTCAGAAATTTCCTTTGCTTCTATTGAATGTACACCTTAGATAAATACTTCTTCTTATAAGCAATGATGAAGTCCTTCTATGCCAACACTGGCGGTTTCAATTGACTTCTCAGTACATATTCCCACCAATGCAAAGCATCTCCCTGAAGCAAACTTGCAGCATATACAACCTTCTCATCATCTTCACATTCCATCTACTCCAATACCCATTCCGTCTTCCTTAGCTATGTCTCAGCTTCTTTCGGGTCGGTGGTCCCATAGAAGTCCACTGTTCTATACTTCCTCAACTTGTCAAACTATTTCCCCTTCTTAATCAGGGCCGGAGCAGCAGTTTATGGCATCTAATCTATAGCCTAGACAAAGGCCTAAGTAAATGGTTGAAATAGTCTCAAATCTAAGGTAGGCACTTGCTCTGACAGAATAGGCGACTCCTGTGTCCGTGATCAAGACGGCCCACTATCGTGCCTTATAGAAGCCTCATCATTTCCTAAGGCTACTGACTCATCAGTACTCTCCTCCCTTGGCGGAGAGTCAGGTGCAATCGATCCTTGCAATGTTCCTCGTGTGCTTCTAAGAGGTGGCATCTTACTCCTTCAATGTAAACACTAACGATTAGCTTACATTTCATTTTAATCTTAATTCCTACATGTATTCATGACATGCATATCACTTAATGACATCAGTCAATTCACAATGCAATGAATAATCACATAGCACAATAATTCATATTACTGCACATTCTAAGCCTAGGAAAAACCTAAGCTCTGATGCCAAACAATGTTGGACTCTACTTCTGGAGCCCAACATTCGGAGTCATAAGATGTAAGCAAACTCATTTCTTCAACTCATACTCTTAATTTGATTCATTCAAACTTTTCGTATTAATACCAAAAGCTATAAATTCTTGTGGAGAGATATAGGAATGTGATAGGAAACTATTGCTTCAAAAATCAAGTCATTTGTAGGTTGGATGGAAAAGTTATGGCCAAAAGAATCAAACATAAATTTGCCCTTAATCATATTGTACCTATTTCAGGAAAATTCGTATCACTTTCACTAGAGATATTGGATTAAGGTGTTCTTTAGACAGTTTTGAAGAGAATTTTGAGATCTACAACTTTTATGAGACCTTAAAGAGAGATTTTGCCATTTAGGGGGTCAAAATCTTGAATTTCCAAAAGTGTAGATGGATCAGACGAAGTGATTCAGTCTCAGACTGGATCAGACGAAGTGAGAGGGTCAAAATCTTGAATTTCCAAAAGTGTAGATGGATCAGACGAAGTGATTCAGTCTTAGGGTCAAAATCTTGAATTTCCAAAAGTGTAGATGGATCAGACGAAGTGATTCAGTCTTAGACTGAATCAAATGAAAGGATTCAGTCTAAGACTGAATTAGATGAAGGGAGTCAGTTTAAGACTAAATCAAACGAAGGGATTCAGTCTAAGATTGAATAAGACGAAGGGAGTCAGGGAGTAAGACTGAATTAGACGAAGGGAGTCAGGGAGTAAGCATAAGACTGAATCAGATGAAGGGACTTCTACGTGGTCTTCCTCACATCACCAAAAGTTCTAAATCACTTCATTCACTATAGTTGTTCCGTATATACATCCTCTGCAACATCCTAACTTGTAATGGTCATAACTCTCGACTTCGATATCCAAAATCACATAGTATATAGCGATGGAAAGCTAGAAAGATAATCTACAACTTCCAAGAAGAAAACTTTGTCTAATTTGTCCTAGATTAATCTAGTTTTTCCCCTGAAGTCAAAACACAATTTCTACACCTATGAATGACTTGAAATAGGAAATGTACAACTACAAGATAAATAAGCACATACACATTGGATATTCTTCAATTCTCAATTCATTTCTAAATCAAAATGAAGTTCATACATAGCTTTAATTACATATCAACATTACATCAAAGTCTTAATACAATATACAAAATACAATGGATGCTCAATGTTTGATATGCTTATAAAGCTATCCAAAAGTCTAGTCACTAACTTAGTACAAAAGTTAACTATCTTGGAATTTGTCCAAGTGCCTTGCAAGGATCACTGATCTTCTCGATCTGCACCTGAGGTGGAAAAATAATGAGTTGAGCTACACAACTCAGTGGCTAATGTATTTATAGTCATCAGTAATTTGCCTCAAATCCAAGCATATGTATATATATACACATATATCTAGCAATTCCATCATTCACCAATTTAACTTAAAAACTCATAATTAAGCAAGTTATGCATAACACATACACATACTTTAGCCATTAAGAAAATCACTCAAATGCATCATACTTGACAACTCAAAATGCAATGCATAAACCAATGGCTCAAGGGTTCCATGGAAACAGAATGGAGAAATCGAAGTTTGCATCATGAATAGAATGAGTCCATTTTCGAAGCTCATATGCCACAAGTGGGCAGCCGGGAGAAGGCTCTTGTCAACTTGCATGTGACGAATAGAATGGTTCCATTCTCGCCCAAACAAAAACATATAATCATGCTTAGTTCATTTTTATCATATTCCCATACTTTCATGCTTTTTCTTTTTTCCGTTTAATTCAAAATGCTATAGCCTCTTTCAAGGTATGACATAACCACAATACATTATAGATTTCCAATTAAGTCACAACAACTCAATTTCAAGTAAATCCATTTCAAGAAATCAACATATACACATATAGGCAAGAATTTGCCCAATCACACAATAACTATAATTAAATTACTCACCTAATTGGTTCACAAAGTCCAAGTCAAGCTTGCCTTTCCTCTTGCTCTTGGATTGAGTTTCTTTGATTTCCTAAATAAACCAAATTTCCCATTCAATCTAATTGTCCATAAAATTCAAAAGCTTCAAAATCACAAGAATGAAATAATTACTAAATTGAGCTTAGCATTAATTTACGCATGGTCTATCAAAGTTAAAAAGACCAACACCTAGTTAAAAACCCTAAAATCAAATAGGTTCCCTTAAATCATCTTCTTCCAATACAACACTCATTCTCTACACAAACTCTTTCTCTTTCTAACTCTTTCTCTAACAGAGCAAGAAGAACAAGATGAACTTACCTTGACAAGATGATTTCTCTTCCTTTTTTCTTTTTTTCTTCTTTTCTCCCTTTCCTAGCTTCTTCGATTTTTCTCCTCCTCTTCTCTTTCTCTCACTTTTTTCTCTCTTCTCTAAGGCTTCTCACATTTCTCTCTCCCTTCTTTTAATTCAAGCTCCTTTTATTAGGCTTTCTTCCCATTTTCCCCCCCATTAAACTAGTCCTTCCATATTTACCCCTCCTTTCATTTAATTCTAACTTAATTCTAATTTCTAATTTCTATTCATACTTGCTATTTTAATGACTCAACTCTAAAATAATGAAACAAATAAATCAATAATAATAATAAAAATTCGAGGTCCAATAGAAGGTAGAAAGGAGAAGAGAGAGTAGTCTGGTGAGGTGAAGAAGAAAAATAGCAGGGAGGTGAAAGTAGAGTTAGCATTCGGTCGCCTGGGTGATTATCAACCAGAAGTAGAAGGCGAGAGCCAATGTAAAAGGCTTGAGAATGGTAGAAAACCACTGTAACTCCCTTATCTGATCCTTGTTTACCTATTTTGATCCTATTTGTTGCATTATTTCATTTTACCGTATTTGCTCCTCTGATAGTTGATAGACTCATACTCTGTTAACTTTTAGTAGTCCATTTTGGTTATTTACTTAGTTTATTGCTTAAATACTTCTCTTATACTAATAAATGGGATTGAAGTATTTGAATATGATGAATCTTGTTATTTCTGTGATGGGTTGATCTCTTTTTGTTGAAGATTAATGTAGCTATTTTAGTTAAATATGCATGATTGAAGGACAGTGTTATTGTCTTATGTTTGCTATAGTTTCTGAATTGAATAGATGTAATAGTATGATTAAAATTTGAATCATTTTGGTATTAAACGAAGGATTGAGAGAAGAAGTTTAATATGGAATGAGAAACTATAGACACTCAGAGTAAGAATTAGAAACATATTAATTTAAGTGGTAATTAATAGTCAGGTTTTCATGATTAATTTGGATGATAACTTGTCGAATAGGAAAGTTAGACTTAGTTTATTATTCGATTTGATCTTAAAGCCCAACTATTAATTTTTGTGAGATGACTACTTAATCATTTCCCCATAATCATGCGTAGGAGATTAAATTAGTGAAATTAATTCTTAAGAGTTTTCCACTTCAATTAATCTATTCGTTTTTGCTCCCATTTAATTCCGTTTACTTTTCATTTTAATTTGGTGATTTTCTTTAAAGCCTTCACTCAACAAATCGGGATAAACTGTTTAGGATTGCGTTTGCTTTTATTTTTATTTAAGGTTAATTTAAGTGAACCAATTTCACCTCTATGGGAGACAACCCTGTGTAATCACTATAACTACCTCGTATACTTACGAGTAGGATAGCCTAGGTATTTTTAGAACTTATTTGGGCATAATGACTAACAAGGGAAGGAATTTTAATTTAAAAAGTATTTCATAATTTAAACACCACTCCAAGAAATGACAACTTCAATTCAATTAAAATTTAAAAAGGTTGGAAGCATACAGTTGGACACATAAGACAGTGCCTAAGTTTTCCATTATATTTATTGGTGGACACACTTTAGTGCACCGATGTGTGGTAAATTATGTTCACATTATACAATCCTAAATAAAAAAAACAATTGAAAATATGGTCATTTAAATACTAGGGAAAGAATAAATAATATAAGAAACACATTAGTGAATGAAAATATGGTAAACTATGTTAAGCTTATAAAAGATTGCTTATTTGTGCATACCAACCAACCAATGAAAATATAAGGATCTACAAAAAGGGGACATACATATTATAAGAAGAATTGAATACACGATTGTTTGGTACATTATGTTATCCTTTACAAGAAAACGAGCTTTGGGTGAAACTTTGTTTCTCAGTGCAATGAGTGACCTATTGACCGCTAGCAATAATTAGGCCATTATGGAAAAAGAGATGATTCAACTAATAATGTTCAACCATAGCCAAAAATAAAAACACCACTGATGCCTTTCTTTTCTAAATATTTATAAAACCATAATGAGGAAGGTCTAATATTGCTAAACATAAGTTTCAACGATAAAAATTTAGAAATATATTATATATGTTATTTAACAATTAGTTATCTCATTTCTAACTTTGTTATAATTTCTTATTTATCATTACAAATTTACAATCCTTAGCAATTTCTTTCTATGGGTTTTCGTTAGACATGAGCTCCAATTTATCAATGGCCAACTTAGATAATCCAATGGAAAACAAAGGTCATATAAATAGAAATTGATTTCCATATCAATGTTTTTAGAGAGTCTATATGGAAACCTTACGTGGCCATCATTACTATAAACAAAAATAGTATATATGGCCACTAATAGTAACCAAAGGTTGGCTACAAAGCTATTTACTTTATTTTTACATATTGTAAGACATAAATCACTACATGAATGTGTGATTAAACATGTTCAAAAAATTCAGAAGCCAAATTTTTTTTAAAAAAACTCTTATTGAAATACTAACATATTATTTCATGAATATATACATTGAATTGAGTTATCGCATAATTTCACTTAATAAAAATTCAATACCATCATTTGTTATAATGTTGAACCTTATATACCATTACTTAACTTGGTTATTTTTACAGATTTATAAACTGCCTATGGTATTGCTTACAATATTAAGTAGACACGTTTAGGAAAGTGATAATTTTTTATTAAGCCAATGTAAGATCCTTTCATGATACAAATCATCTAGGTCACTATAACTATACTTTGCTATCATCTTAATGAGATTTACAGGCAACTTGTAGCCATACATACTTCTAAATACTTCTATCCTTATATACTAGACATATAAAAGTTCTACTATGATGAGTTCTTGTACATATAGATAACATTCGTAATCATCCTCAGTAATATTGCATATTCAAATAATAATGCTCTCTGTAATGAATAAACACACCTATACACTAATATATAGTTTAAATATCCCATCAATAAGAGTTCTCTGACCAACTAAAAGTAGGACTTCAGATGAGTTCTCAAGTTTTATGGAATTTGCATATAAAGATGTTATAGCTTGTTTAATGTCATCTATATGAATTGTTGTTCTTGAGTCCTGAAGGAGGTATGTTTCCTTATAAAAAACATTGAAAGAGAAGAAATATTCAAAATTTGTGAATTATTTTTATAAACAAGATGTTTCATAACAATAATAAACCAAAATCTAATAGCAATTAGTGATTCAAGGTAGATGGAATGATTTGAGTCACTTTCATTGATAGTTATAGACTAGTTCTATTTCTTATCTCCTGGTTAATCCACTATGTCATATTTTTAATTATACTTTTATTTTCCATCTGATATAGGCAATTATATTATGCAAAGGAAAGAATGATAATAGAGGGAAAATAAATTTACATGGTTAAACGGGCCTATACCTATCATTATAGACTGAATTTTCTTGTGAAGTTAAAGGTACTTATGGAAAAAGACAAATCTATTGGAAGTCAAGGACATTACACCCATCATGGATTAACAATTTCGAGTTAGTTATTATTATAAAATTTCTTTGTAATTAACCAATATAGTTTATATTAATTTTAATAATTTAGAAATATATTATTGTTTTGTAAATGGCTTTAGTTAATAGATACATTAAAATATCTCTAAACAATTTTAGATAATACCGCTAGGTAGCTACCTAATATTATCAATATTAGCTAGAGAGATTCAGAGGAGCCATTGGGCAAACTGAAACATGGGCATATCCAAGGGTAACATTTTAGTGGTTATATATTACTTATTATAATCAAAGTTTTCATGAAAAAATTACAAATCTAAAGTTCTTTCTTCTATTATCTCAATTGTTCTTTATTTTGATTTCCCTCACTTCTATACTCTACTACCTTAACTGTACTTTCTTCATTAAATATCAATAGCATCCAATAAATACTAAACATGTAATTTCTTAAATTTTAATAATTTAAACATTAATGATTAGTTCATATTTTCCAAGAATTCATCATTATAAAAACATCATTATGAATCCATGAATTA
Organism: Erythroxylum pedicellare; assembly: GCA_027563575.1. Classification (NCBI taxonomy): domain Eukaryota; kingdom Viridiplantae; phylum Streptophyta; class Magnoliopsida; order Malpighiales; family Erythroxylaceae; genus Erythroxylum; species Erythroxylum pedicellare. The sequence goes on from JAOQMP010088080.1 coordinate 11,432, forward strand.
TGTATTCAACCAATATTATGTAACATACAGGGGAGTAACATTAATGACATTTCATTCTGTTTGAATACGTGGCTTCATTAAATTAAATATTTGGTGAAGCACTTCATGAATAACAATTAAATTTCCTAACTCCATTATGAGCATAAGAAATTTAGTTGTCATGAAAAATTTGGTGTTCATAAAAAAAATAGTGTTAATGAAGATTACATACACTCAAAATGCAATTATTCCAACAACCCCCACATATCTCATAAGGTTAGCAACCCCATAAACTTTACTTATTAAACTATAAATTCCACCACTTCTAGATTTGTACGCCTTTGATATTCATTGTCATTTTAATCGTCATTAAAGAAGATCACTTCGACCTTTCATCTCTTGATCAAAACAATTTCTCTAGTGAAAGCACACCTTTTATTTCTTTAGATTTGGTAGTTATTGACATACTATTCAATGTTAGGTCAACAACGAAGACCTGACATAATATATTTAAGAAAAAAATTGTTCAATTCAAATTTAAATTTCAAGAAGATAAACACTTGAATTGTATAACACTATTTTATTGTGTTTGTTAATTGGTCAACAAAATAATTACCTATGACTTTAGTAATAGGTTTTTTTATAAAGTCTATTGTTTATATGTTTATAATGTGCTAACTAGAACTTAAGTTCCCTAATATATTTTTGTATAATAACATAATCTTTGACATCTGCGCATAACCACATTTTTTATTAGTTGGTTGTTGAAGTCTATAGAAGGAAATTATATCAAATACTAGTGATACTAGTGAAGTGAAAGAATCCAAGGTCATTTAATTTGTTGCATATAATGCTAACCTTCACTTTAAAAACAAAAACACAAATATTTTACTTGTAATATCCATGGAAGTATTCCTGGTTGGTATCTCATCCTTGTCAATTTCGTAAATTGTAATATGACCCATATTTACACAAAAAGAAATGCTTATATAGTTGGTATTGTGTGGATAAGTGTACTATATTAATTTTAGCTTGAAAAAGTCATTTTATACGGGAAAAGAAACGTGACTAGATCCTCTGTTCCATCCTTTCTATTCCTATTCTGTGTCATCTCCTTTTAGCCCAAAATTTCTCTCTGTCCCATTTATTTATTGTGAAATCTATGGTTGAGATGGGATGAAACAAAGTAAGAACAGATGATCTCATCTCAAAAGAAACCAAATTAGATAATATATACATACATATATACATATACATACATATGCATACGTACATGCATATACATACGCACATAACATGTATGTATGTATATATATATATATATATTCCAAAGATGATGTGATTGTTTCCATCAAATACTAAATCCCCTACCAGTGTTCCCATTTTTTTACATGTCAAGTCAATTTTATTGAGATCAATACAGATGACGGATCATGTCTTAGATATTCTTAACCATCGTTTAAGCGAATTGGTGAGTATTTGTTGGTTTTGAAGTCAAGAACAAGACGTCAAAACTTAAGTTCTATATGTGTAATTATGCAAAATAAATTCCATTGTTTATTTTCTCTCCCGTTTTACTCCAGGCCTATATATGTCCCCAACACAATTACATTTTTTATGTAGTCTCCAAATTCTTAATTTTTGTGTTAGAGGGTCCATGAATGGCCAACACACAAGTGTACGTGTATCAAACTACACACATTTGTAATATCTTTTGCAAGTTTTACTCATATAAGAACTGCTATTATCTAATGTGATCTAATTGGGCGTGATTTACACATGTTGGTCAATTTATTCATCAATACATTGTCATAACATAATTGATTCCCATTACATCTACAATTCTTTTCTGTGACTTTAATATTAATCCAATCCTTTATATAATTTTCCTTGTATGTCATTGGAATTTTGGGATGCAAGTCCCCATATTGGAACCAAACATTGCTAATAGAAAATATAATACATAAGTTCCATAGTTCATTCAGTCTAAATTGATAATGTAATTTATACTATGCAACTTAATTTATATATATATAAAAGCATCTTTATAAGAGGTTCCCTTATCAATGCATTATCTTTACATAAATCACAGCCATGATTTTTTTGAACATATATAAGACTGACGTAAAAGTCTATTTAATTTGCTTTATATGCCATAGGAATTTCTGAAAAAGCTATAGCGCCGATTATCTTTAGTCTTTGTAATTGGTAGACACATGTATAATGATTGCGTGTTTTGGTGTAACAAAACCGACATAGTCATCATAGGATACTTAAAACATTGGCAATCCATTATGTATCACACACTACTACCTAATGGCCATGGGTCTAGAATTATAGGTTGCTATCAACCCACCAACAAGCTATGGTAACCCACATTGATACATGCTCCTAAACACCTTCCTCTTTCTACACTGTACCAAGAAAAATCTCTAACATGTATGAAAACATTTCTTCCTAATTATCATTCCATGTCCTTATTTATAATTTAACCACTGCCATCAATAACATCTTCTGGAATGTAAAAATAAACTATACACTCCCAACGTAGGTTGTTTACTTATCAGGTCTATGGAATGTCTGAGATGGGACCTCAACTGTTGTCCATATCCATGTAACAGTTCACTTATCAGGTCTATAAAATGTCTGAGATGGGACCTCAACACTAGTCCATTATCCATGCAATATTCTGCAACCTGTGTGCGTAAGCAATTTATGCATTATTATCGTGTAGACAGCCTTCATACTATGTACCTTATCATTTTGAAGAGCTTTTAAGTTTTCCCATAACTGAAATGAAGATAAGAAATAAGGAATAGGAAAAATAATTCATGTGATGATATTTAAGATCTTGCAAAATAACAAATTTGAATACAAAACAGCAACACCAATTTTAAGGAAATGTTCTGCTTACGGAATATTGGAGTTTCTTTGGCCCATGTAAAAGGATAAATCGCATGATCAACTAGCTCCCTCTGTTTCATTTTTATCAGTAGAGATATCATAAGGGCATGATCTGGCTTGATTTTAGCCTGAGTTGGTCGAATCACGAGCGGAGATCGGGCTGAGCATAATTGACTCGTTCGAGTTATAGGTCAAGGTTGAGCGGGTTATGAGCTAGATTGTTATTTTCAAAACGGCGTCATTTTGTTAAAGATGACATCGTTTTGAAAGTTTTTCATTAAAAAATGACGAGTCAGGTTGACTCAACTTATCCGTGGCCCGTCAGATTATAAATTGGGCCATAAATTAGTCAATTTGTAATCGAACCGAGTCACGAGCTAAGCAACTGGCCACCATAGCCCAGGGTTAGGTCAAGGGCAGCCCGGGCTCGGTAGGCACATGATATCTTTATTTATTAGAGCTTCATGGCCATGTGACTGCATGGGAAAAAAAATCATTATATTTATTAATTTTGTTAAATAATAAAATATTAAACATAATAATATTATTTAATGGCTCGCAGTCCTTAAATGACCATAAACAGTGGGTCATGTAATTGTTCTTAGCTTTGTAATCTCTAGCTCCAATTTATTCAAATGATATTTTAAGACACGATAATGATAATGGAAGGCAATAAATAAATAAAGTCACTTCATAATGTCACCTAATATGAGAATCCACAACTGATGGAAGGTGCAAACACTAACAATTGATAAATAAACCTGACACTTATGTTCCGTTTTATTAATTTATTATTATTATTATTATTATTATTATTATTATTATTATTAAATGATTATGTAATTTTTTAAGAATATTTTTATCCAAAATCGCCTTAATTTTATTTCCAATTATTTAAAATAAACTTAGAATAGAAAAAACTTGAAGGTGATAAATTTACTTATTTATCAAACTTTAAAAATAAGAATTATATATTTTGTATATTTCTTCAACTAAACAATTGAATAACTTATATGACAAATAAAATGATTATTCCAATCAACCAAGCATCTTATTAAGGAATGTCGAATACCGCCGTTCATAAGGATTTAACTTCATTCTTTACGAGTAACTGGGCTTCAAGTTATCTTTTAACATAACCATGGAGCTCCAATTTTTCAACAAAGCTTTAAATAATCTACAATATGGGCTACTAGTATTTGCTTCCTCAGGCGAGTTCCCTTGGATCTCTTCCATAGCCCTTCCATTGCTCTTTCTTGTTTTCTCTTCCCTCACTGCTCTTCATTTTATCCATCTGTTTTGTTCTTCATTTCTACCATCATATTTTCCTCCCTTCTGTACCTTTTTGTCGGGAACAGATTTTCTATACCTCTACTCAATACCTCTATTTTTTTTTATTCTCAACCATCTAATTTATTATATTAAATAGTTGAGATAAAAAACTGGATAGTTACAGAATAGGAAGTACAAAAGATACCCTTTTGTCCAAAGCTACTCTCACATAGGTGGTGAGGGTAATTCATTTATTAATCCCTCTAACTTACTCATCCCACCTTTAACTTTACTGTTTTTGGAACAATGTTTCAAACTTCCTAAAATCTTCTTATCCTGCTTATCCTTTTTGGCTAATGTCAATTCGTGGTCCCCATATTGAGATTAACAATGAATTGGAAGGACCCACTTACCCTTTGGTCCCTCCCTCATCCTCACGGGACGTAATCCTCTGTCCCATTTCTTGTGTATCAATTCTGTCCCTTTTAATTTCAACTTTCCATTTACGTGGGACTCACATAAATGGAAGGTTGAAATTAAAAGGGACAGAGTTGGTACACAAAAAATAGGATAAAGGATCTGAGGAGCATCCTCACGGGCACCTGCAACTCCCCTGAAGAGCTAGGAGAATATAAAAGCCGTAGAAAAGAAATCTTGGTCAAAAGTTGTTGGGGAAGATTCTTGTAACCACAAACTCACCTATTTCCCTCCTGGAAACTCGCATAATGTTATTTCTCCCCTATATATGTATTAAGGAATGGTGCTAACAGGTGGAAAAGGTCTTTGGTAATGTACTTTATTGACAAAAGACCATCCTTTCACATGGTGAAAAAATAGGCTGAGACAAAATGGTTGAGCTTAGGTCTAGCCAAGGTTCTGATAAGCCAGGAGGATTTTCTTCATCGTCACTTTCACAGATCAACAATCAACAATATGCTAACACGATCCTAGAGCTTGGACTTTAGCATTTCACTAGAAATCCCCTCATTCTACAAACCTAGAAAGTAGGCATAGAGTTTCATAGAAGCATAATCAAGTATGCTCCAGTTTGGGCAAATTTCCACAATATACCTTTAGAATATTGGAGCCCCATTAGTATGAGCTATCTTGCTAGCTCAATTGGGAGGCTTATGAAATAACCTTTTTGTCCGATTGTCACCTTGGGGTTACTTCAAAAATTTAACCAAAGATTACATATAGCACAACCTCGGGTCGTTCTATTTGAGGAACCAAAGGTGAAATTAATTTCCTAAGTTCAACTAAATGCGATGCAAACTAACTATAAAATGGGGTTGAT
>JAOQMP010088132.1:0-16874 GCA_027563575.1 Erythroxylum pedicellare
AAAATATCTTGAAAATATATAAATTTTAAAGAAAATTTGATTTAATAATTAAAATAAATTTAAACATTCAAATTATTTATTTCAATAAAATAAAATAATTTTATTGACAATTTTATCATAAATATTATATAAGAGGTTAAAATAATTTTTATCAATTATATCTTTAAGTTTTATCTAATATGTAATTATTATTATTAATAATAAAAATATAGGTACATTGACATTAACAATTAAATAAAAAAACTGTTAAAGATGGAGACTAGGAGACTTTCGGCACATCGATGCAACTTCCATGTAAGGCATTTTTTTTCACCATTAACAGCTCACGGGCTGCTCCCGTTTCTGCTACTGCATGCTTCAGCTCACTGCTTACCATTGTCTTCATCTCACCACCAGATCACCACCTTAAGCCCTTTCTTTCTCCTCATCACTTGCTCACTGTCTTCACTTCACTGCCTTCACCTCATAACTACTTGCTCACGCCAGGTCTACTCACCACCTGCTCACTGCACTCCACCTGTAGCTTTATACCACTGCCTATATCTCAAGACCTTTAACTAGGGGCACCTTGGTGTTTTCCCCACACTTTAGTTATCCTACTTTCACCATTACCGCATTTATCACGTACTTTTTAATCCAACTTAACTGCCAAAGCTGCTCCCTTCCTCTCCTAGCTCTTCTCCATTTCAATGCAGGCTCCTTCAACAATTGACCAAGGTGAATTTCCATCTTTTCCATCCAATGCTACCTCAACCCCTCAATCTTCTAGTCCCATTCCCAAACCTTGCACACAAACTCAACTAAAAGCTGTCCAGAAAAGTTATAACTAGGTTATTAGTGATCAACATGAACATAGCCTCACTTTTATACCATTGAAGGAGACAAAAAGGGAACTTATGGTCTGACCTGAGCTAGCAATATTAAAAGAAGGAGCTAAGGGTTGGGAATCACACTTGTTGGCTTCTTCTTTGATCAATGACCTCCTTTTCCAATCACTAATCAATGGGCTTTGGAACTTGAAGAGTAAAGGAATGGTGGATGTTCTCTTATCTCAAGATAATTTTATACTCTTACACTTTCACCTCTACTTTAGTGGCTAATAATTTTCTTAAAGAAGGCCCTTGGCACATAGGGAACGAACCACTTTTCTTACAAGCTTGTCAGCCAAGTTTGAAATTGGAAACAATTAAAATAAAAAGCTTTCCTCTTTGGATTAACTTTTACAGAATCCCCCTTGAGTATTGAACTACACAAAGCCTTAGTTCCTTAGCTAGCTTTATTGGAAAACCCCTTTGTATACACAAAAACACCTCTAAAAAGAGAAGAATTGGGTATGCTCATATATCTGTTAGTAAGTAAATGTCCAAGGAGCTACCTACCGAAGTTCCTATCATAAGGCTAGGTGAAGGGAACAAGCTTTGGGAAGATAGTATTGCAATCTCCTATTAATGGACTCCCCCTATAAGACCACAAAGTAAAGTTTGGAAAGTAATAGGTCATTTATTTAAAACTGAAAGCCATCAAGAGCTAATGTGTTTGGAGAATGATGATTATATATCTAATGTATTACTCTGATTTTGCATGATGAAGCTACTCTAAAGATAACTAATCCTCAATAATGGTCTTAATCTTATTGAATATTCCAACTGCAAGCTCAATTCAATTAGGAAACGATTATTGACAAGTATATGGAGAGCAATAAGCACAATACTCTAATAGAGGAAGGAGAGATTCACATTCCATTGGTGGTTTCTAAAGACAATGTTTAAGCTAATGTGGAGAGTTTTTCATTGATCATATCACTTATGACAGCCCTTGAAACTTATATCGTTGAACGAAATCTTATTGCTACAATTGAGATCAACAATGTTGTCCCATATGGTGACACCACTCCTCTTGTATAGCTTACAAAATTGACAGGTATAGAACCTAGTCATGAAGAAAACAAAGATCATTTCATCTAGATGGAAAGAAGAAGATCCCAATGAAGCATGGGTAAAGGCTCCAAAAGTAAGTATTGATATGTCCATTTCAGTTAGGAATGTATGTTCCCCTATTAAACAAGCTACTTTAAGGGATTTTTTCTTAAGGGAAAAGCCTCAAGTTATAGGATTACTTGAAACAAAAATAAAGTCTGAAAAATTTCTGCAAACTCAATCTTTTAGGGCTTTAATGGAAAATGCTCTTCAATCATTCTCATAATCACTATGGAAGATTATCTTCTATTATAGAGAGGAAGCTACTCAAGTGGATGTCTTTAATATAATCGATCAAGTTGTATATACTCAACTATATTTCTTGTAGGAGAAAGCAACTATATTCATCTCCTTTATCTATGCTAGCAATTTCAGGCTTCAAAGGAGGTATTTATAGAACAATTTGATCCAATTCAGCAGCGACATTGATAAGCCATAAATGTTATGTGGTGATTTCAATTCTATCTTGTATAGTCTGAAGCTTCAGGTAATTGCAAACTTAGAAACTTCTCAGATGATTTTCGCGAATGTATTAAAAAACTAGTAGTAACTGACTTGAAACAAATTAGACATCAATTCTCCTAGTCTAACAATCAAAATTGTTCCTGGTTTATAAGGAAGAAATTAGATCATGCTCTTGTGAATGCTAATTGGTTATCTCATTTCCTTATTAGCATTGCCTACTTCAGAAATCCATTATTCTTGGATCGCACTCCTATCACCATTGAAGTGTCACTTCAGAAGTCTACCCGGTTTTTTCCTTTTAGATTCAATAACTTTTTGGTTAATGATCTTAGTTTCTTAGATGCTTTTAAAAAAGGAGCTAATGGTATTCATAGGGATAATAATCAATTTATTTATGTTTAAAAGTTAAAGAGTATCGAAAAAAACTTAAGCTTCTCATTTCTTCAAGAGGTACAAGCATTAAATAAGCTCTAATGAAATGCAAGCGTGAGCTAGATGATATCCAGAAACTTTGTGCAATCTCTCCATAAGATCCTACTATACTTTCAAAGAAAATACTAGCTCTATCCCAATACATACAAACAGTTAGCGTCTATACCTCGCTCTTTCAATAAAGAGCAAGTGTTAATTAGGTCAAAGATGGTAACAAATGTACTAAAATTTTCTTCAACACCATCTTATCCGGAAGAAACCAAAATAGGATCAACTCAATTACTAATCATATAAGATTTTAGTTGCAAAACTAGAATGATATCCAACTGGAAGCTATAAGGTACTTTTCTTCTTTGCTTGGCACTTTAGAATCTAGCCTTTGTACTAATCTTACAGGTATCATCACAAAGAAAATCACTCCAGAGGAAAGTATATTTCTTACTAAATAGATAGAAGATAAGGAAATTGAGGATGTTATATTCAAGATGGATGGTATGAAAGGTCTTGGAATAGATGGGCTAAATGGTTTCCTTTTCCAAGAATCTTGGAGTATCATTAGGATTTATGTAGAACAGGTTGTTTATGAAAATTTCACCAATGGAAAGCTTCTCAAAGAGATTAATAGAACTTTCCTATATTTAATTGTAGCATCCCATTACCCTAGAGTACATACTGGGACGTCCAAAGGACATTCCGGTATATAACCTATGATAACATGGCATCATCTATCTATGTTCTCTTATAAACATCATAAGGAAAGTCACCATAATTTTCCTCATTTCATTTCATAAAAACTGAATTTACAATGTAAATTTTACAATATCATCCGAAGTATGTACATGATCCAAACCTAATACAAAAATACACTACATGAAAAAGAAACTATACAAAGTCTATATAATCTATCCATATCCAGCTGACCGACCTTTGAGCCATTCCTTCTTGTCCCTAAAAGCAAAGTCTACACTGCTAGTAGCATCCCTCAGTAGCTAATATCATCTCTCGGTCCTGAAAAGTCAATGCTACAATTTTGATGACTTTTTCGAACTTAATGAGGTAACCATCATCAATGGTTTACTCAATTCGTGCATCACATCAACACATATAACACATATTTCACAACCTTGCATAATTCATCATATATCACATTCTCACTCAAAAAATCAATCCAATTTGCTTAATAAAATGCATATGAATGCTCATGTGACTCTTTTCTGATTATTACATTGTTGTGACCGAGTACCTAAACTATCCTATATCTATTGTGGATACCTAGCTCATTTACACTATCCCTTATCCGTTGGAGATACAAGGCTCATTTTACATAGTGAGCCCTTAGCTCTTAATCACATTGGAGCTTTTAGCTCATTTTCGATGGCCACTCCGGTCACAACTCTCATTATCTGATCATGCATTCATTTATGGAATGCATCTCACGTTTTCAATCAATCATTTATATACTTGCACATTCACATTTAAATCACATTTTCTATCAGACCTAAGGTCCGATATTTAATAACATCATAGAGCAACACTTATTTCTTCACATTCATATACAATGAACACTTCCAACATCTCATTCATGCGTCAAACACCTCGGACTTTCAAAGTCCAGAATCAACACAATTCAATTCACATTCATGAAGCAATTCAAAACATAATCTAACATAACAAATAATTGAGTAGAACTGGCTAGATTACTCGCTAGTCGCTCTCGAAGCTAATTCCTAGAAGTTCCGGCAACATCTAGAGGTTGACATTCCTGTTGCTCCTCTATATCAAATAACATACATATAGATCACAATTTGCACAATTATAGATGTTCAATAATGAACATGTATGTATATACAAAATGCACAACAAATATTATGACAATCCCGAATATCACTCTATTATCCTCATTATGTAAACATTCATATTTTCAATCTCACATAAGTATCATCTGTACTTAGGATTATACCTCACTAAAATCATAAAAAAAATTCATAACTTATTTAGTCAATTCAGATTTTTTTCCTAAATAAACCTTCGAGTCTACTGTTCATGATCAATCCGACCATGAAAATGAAATAATTTAGTAATACTTTCTTCTAGAAAATTTCTCTCCTATCTCTTAAGTTTCTAATGACTCTAACATCATTCAATTCGATTCAGTACTCTGAAGGTTCTACTCAAATACTGTAGACTAAGAACATTATAAATTCAGCTAATGCATGATCATACTGTCAAGTTGTACAACTCGTATCTCTCAATTCCAATATCAACAAATTACAAACTTTATAGCCACTGAAAGCTAAGTGATTAAGACACAACTTTTGTGAAGACACTTTTGTCTGGTTCAGCCTACATCAATATAATTTATTCGATAACTCCAGGACATGATTTCCATTTTGAGTAGTGTTATATCCTAAGCCAAGACTCAAATTCAAGCCAGATTTTGAAATTCTTATAGACAGAATTAAAAATCTATGTTTTAATGAAAAATGTAGTTTTACACCTCTAGTTTAGTCCAGATTAAGAATCATCTCATTTGGATAACTACAGATCAAGTTATGTGCAAGAAACAGAAGCGTAATTAGTGAACATGTCACAGCTACATTCTCCAGCACTCATCTTCGAATTTTCTAGATTTTATAACATCCAACCTCATGCACCTAACACATCTTGTACAAAGATCACCCTTTCTACTTCATTTGGTCCTCATTATCTACTCCATTTCAACTCAATATCATTTACAAACAAATCATAACCAAAAATCAAAACTAGAAAATCTTTCATATATTTTAATAGTGAAAAACATTGTATATATATGTAAATTAACTTGCATGAATTTCTACACTCCTCTAATGCACGTTTTTATTGATCTTTCAACTCCAAAAATTATTTTAACATTACCTTATAACATATTGATTATGAAAACTGGAAAATGAACAAACACAGCTTCATACTATATTCACGGTGAACATGAAAAATGTCCATTGTCACATGATCATTTAATGACAATTAAATCACCAAATTTATCTCATATATCTATAACTCATAAGGATTAACAAGATGCTTACTTGATAAAACTCCAAAATCTTTAAAAACTCCAAGAAGCCCTAACTCTCATGCATCCATATACATTATCTTGAAGGTAGTTTAGGTTAGATTTTTCTTGAGGCAAAAGAAATAGATAACAAAGTTGGAGTAGCAAAAGGTAGATGAAAGCAAGATATAACTTTAGTGAAGGTTTTGGTGAATCAAAAGTTCATGAAGGAAAAAGCTTGCAAAAGAAAGTTTTGAAGAAAAGACTAAGTCAAAAAGTAATTTAGTCTTTCAAGTATAAAAGAAACGCGAAATGGGTCTGTTAAGCCAAGAAGACTTCACTTCTTCTATTGATTTTGATGAAAGTCGAATAATAATAATAATAGAAGTGTGTGAACTATTTTGATGAATTGGTTAAGTGGAACAAATCATCAAATCAAGACGATACTTAAGTAAAAGCTGAATAAGATGAAGCATCTAAGATGGATCAAACAAATGAATCAGATGAATGGAATAGACGAATGGATCACATGATAGGAACAGAAGAATGGATCAGATGAATGGAATAGACAAATGGATAAGATGAATGGAACAGAAGAAATGATTAAGCCTGAGATGGATCAGACAAAGTAGACGTATCTAAGCAAGACGATGTAATTGAAGAATTTAGTAGAATGTTAGTTAGTTGGAGTTCGTTACAGGACTCAACTAATAACAGATTCTAGAAGATTTTAAAGATTCATATCTTAGACGATTTAACATAATTCAACTTTACTCCATATGTCTCTACAAGTTTCAATATCATCTTCTCATAAATTCTAAAGTAATCTATAAATTTCTTTTCAATGTCATTATTCTTATTTCTATTTCCATTATCAATTATGGTAATACCCAACATTTTCGGAAATTTTTTCTAAAATTCACCAAAACTTCTAAATCACTAAATACATTCTCTAAATCAGTCTTTCACATATAAAACCCATAATTCTAGAAAAATCACATTCCATATATATAAATCAATTATACCCAAAATTCGTCAATGAATGCATGTATAAATATTTTCATGTGTAGAAATTCAATATTGACGTGTATATGTATATCATATAATTCATGAGCATGCAATGCATTTCTAATCTCTTAATAATCTTTCATATTTACCATTCTAGCCTTAACATGAGTAATGGGATGTTACATTAATTCCCAAAGGTACCTACCCCTCCTCTTTCAGTTAGTTCAGGCATATTGCATTGCACCAATTTTTTTATAAAAATTCATATCCAAGATTTTTGTTACTCGAATGAAAAAGGTACTCATTCCTCTTATTAGTGACAACCAAAGTGCCTTAATATGCAATAGACAAATTAGTGACAACAATTTTATTGTTCAAGAACTATTAAAAGGATATTCAAGATCCAATGCTTCTAATAATTATACTATCAAAGTTGATTTCTTCAAGGCTTTTGATAGTGTGAATTGGAGTTTTCTTTGGAAGTTATTAGAGGCCTATGAATTTCCAACAATATTCATTAAGTGGCTGAAAGAATACAATCTAGCTGCTAGCTTTTTAGTATTAATCAATGGGAACCCATCTTTTTTCTTCTCAACAGCTAAAGGAATCAGATAGGGAGACCCTCTCTACCCTTACTTATTCATAATTTGTATGGAAATTGTAAATTCCATCATTAAGCTTGAAGTGGCGACTGATCTTGAATTCAAATTCCTTGCAAGATGTAAAAAATTAAAATAGCCAATTTATCTTTTGTAGATGATCTTCTTCTTTTTTGCAGTGTTAATCATGGTTTAATACAAACCTTTGTGAAGGCTCTGGACATATTCAAAAGCTTATCTGGATTATAAGTCAATTTAAATAAAAGCTAGTTTTTCATCTCTAATGCTGCTTTTTCTATTAAATTAGGAATTGCTTCCATTATGAGTATGTCAATGAAGACTCCACCATTTCTTTATTTTGGGCTTCTAATTTCCACTAGGAGGTTAAACTATCTTAAATGCATTCCACTCATAGAAAGAATCCAAAAATGGATTAATTCACGGATGAACAATTTTTTATGCTATGCGGGGAACATAGAGCTTATCAAATTAATGCTCAATTCATTACACATCGATTGTAGTTCACATATCTTCTTATCCAAAGATGTAATCAAGAATGTGGAAAATTTATTGAAGAATTTCCTACGGAATCATTCTAATGGAAATAAAGGGATAAATAAGGTAAAGCGGACAAACATATGTTATCCTAAGGATGAAGGAGGGCTTAACATTAGCTCAGTTAGATTCTCTAATCAATCCCTCATCTTTAAGAGATTATGGTGGATATTGGAAGACAAAAAATCTTTATAGATTAGGTGGATCGCTTCTTACTTTCTCAAAGGTAGATGCATTTAGGAGATAAGTGAGAGTCTTTATAACTCTTACTTCTTGAACCAGTTATTGCATTTAAGGAACTTAGTGCGAGATGATATTAAGTGCAAAGTTGGCAATGGTTTACTTACCACATTATGGTTTGACAGTTGGTCAGGCAAAGGCCCTCTTATCCACTATCCAACCTCATTAATGATCCCTTTCTTCCCCATACGTATTAAGCTTAGTATATTCGTTAGTTTAATATGCTGTAACCATAATATTCTCCAAAAACTAGTTCTGATAGTTCTATCTCCATCATTATTCATTGGTTAGCTACTCAAGTTTTTCCTAAGACTAACAAAATTGTCTACTTACTGGCCATGGGACTATGTGTGCAAACAATTTGGAAAGAATGGAATGCAAAAAGGTTTGAATCCAAATCCAAAACTGTAAATACAGTTGTCAATGAGATTATCAATGGGATTCGAGAAATTATTTTACTGAGGAACCTTGCAACTAATTGTAGTTCATCTTTACTCCTTTGTTTGAACCTCTAATCTGTGTGCTACTTACAAAATAAAATTTTGTAGGTATTTTTAGTGTGCTATTGTTGTTATTGAGGGTTTATCCCATGAACCTCCTTTTGGGGATGTAATTTCCATTATTTATTAATTCATTCCTTTTCCTTTTAAAAAGAATCAAATAGGTTTTTTTATTTGAAAGAAAAACTAAAACTAAAAATAAAAACCCCAACAAAAAAAAAACAAATGTGGAACCAATCGGTGCCTAAGATTAACTTGCTTATTTTTTGTTAGTACAAGAAAGTGTCTAGTGAGAGCAGCATTAAAGACTATAAAGAAGCAAAGAGATGATTAAAGAAAGACGTGAAGAATGTAGGCTTCACATTCCCCTACTATATGCGTTAGTATTTATTATTGTAAATAGAACATTTTAGATGATTACAAATCAGTAGATTATAATAAGGTGAGAGATTTTCCCAATTAATAAGATAATCCTTATCACGTGTATCAACATAATTAAGTCTATTGATTGACTTGGTGGTCTTAACATATCCCTACAAGCTTAATGAAGGAGGAGCCACGGTGAGCTTGGACCGCAAACGAAGTAATGGGTTCAAAGAAAGACCCTTAGTCAAAATATCAGCAATCTGAGCATAAGAAGATATATGACAAACTCTAAGATCACCATGTTCCACCTTCTCTAGCAAGAAATGAAAATCAACTTTATATGCTTCAATTTTGTTGGAAAATTGGGTTTCTTGTAAGATATGTAGTAGAGAGATTATCATAAAATAAGATAGGAGTTGTAGGAAGAGAGACTCGAAACTCACGAAGTAAATGTTGAAGCCATATACCCTCTGCCACAGCGATGGCTAAAGCTTGATATTCGACTTCTTTACTTTATCTCACAACCACCTTTTGTTTTCTAGAAACCCAACTAACTAGGTGACCACCAAAATAAACACAAATTCCATAAGTTGAGCGACTATCAGTACAATCACCACCCCAATCTGCATAAGAATAAATAATAATGATCAGTCGAGTGAATGGACAAATAGTGAGTCCAAGATGGATGGTACTTATTAAATAATGAAGAATTCATTTCATAGCTTGCTAATGAGTCTCTGTAGGTCGATGCATAAATTGACAGACTTTGTCCATAGAGAACTAAATTTTCGACCGAGTAATAGTAATGTACTATAAAGCACCCACAACACTGCGGTATAAAGTAGAGTCAGAGAAGAGTAGTCCATCAGTAGCTAATGATAAACGAGGTTCCACTGGAGTAGATACAGATTTACAACCATCCATATGAATGCATGCTAAAAGGTCTCTAATAGATTGCTCCTGAGATAGATGAAAACCATTATTATCACTATGAATGTGAATACCCAAAAGAAATAAGAAACTAGTCCAAAATCCTTCAATGAAGATTCAACTTCTAACTCAGTAATAAACCACTCTAAGAAGATATTATCATCACTACTGATCAATAAATCATCAACATATACCAACATATAAGATATAGAAGAGCCATATTGATGTACAAATAACGAAGAATCTGAATGACACCCCTTAAAATCATGTTGAAGAAGAAAATCTTTCAAACGATGACACTAAGCATGTGGTGCCTATTTGAGACCATATATTGCCTTTAACAAGAAACAAACATAATTAGGTTGCTTCGAATCCTTGAATGTAGCACCCACTCTTGTAAGACATGTACTCGACATCATCCTGAGTGATGTCTAAGTACGTAACCTATAAGGATGGCATGCTAAAACAGTTAGTCAATCGAACTCATTACAAATTTTTGTATAACATGACACACATATGCGGAAAATTAATAATAGAACTTTAGACCCATTTTATACGTAAACATTTTCAAACACATTGTTACAACCATTATATAACTCATCAGAATTTCACTAGTCACTTGGGCCCATTTCAGATACAAAACATTTTAGTTATGAAGTTATTACATTACAAAATCATTTATATACATATTGTAAAATACTTGTGAATACATACTTTGATACAAATATAAAGAAATACAAATACAAACGTGAACTGATCCTAACCTCTATCTCTTACTCAAATGTAGTGGCTAGACTTCCGTTTGTCTAATGGGGTAACTCCTCTGAGCTTGAAAAACAATGTTGCAATTTTGGGATAAGTTTTGCGAACTTAGTCAGTGGACCACCCTTGATGGCTAACTCAATCATATAACACATCAATTCATATAATCACATAATTCACATCACTTCATCAATTCATCATGTTGAGTCACATAAATTTCATATTCACTTAAAACATATATCACATTCAGAAATCAATCAAACTATTTAAATCATACATATCAAGTGAATATGCAGTGCTTATAAGACTCACTTTCAATTTGTTTTTGTTGTGATTGGATGCCTATAACTCTCTCGTATCCATTGTAGATACCAGGCTCATGGATACCTATCCCGTATCCTTGGGGATACCGGGCTCATTAAACATAATGAGCCTTTGGCTCTTAATCACATTATGATCTTTAAGCTCTTTTTCGGTAGCTACTCTGGTTACAACAACCTTTATGTTGTCATGCATTCATGTAATGGAATGCATCAATCACCTAAGATCACTCAGTCATTTCATTTCACTTTTTACATTCACCTTCACATGTCATCGGACCTTGGTCTGACATTTAACATTTAAGTTGAGAAAACACATAAACAGTGCAATTCACATTCAATGAGCACTTCTAATATTATTCATGCATTAAATGCCTTAGACATTCAATGTCTAGAATCAATACAATCACATTCACATAATCATTCAATACATAATTTAAACAAAACATTCATTTAAAGTGAGACCATCTAGGTCAATTCATAGTATGCTCCAGATTAGCATGAGCTTCCATGATTTGAAAACGTCTGGATGCAAACATTTTATCCTACATATCAAGATTATATAATACGCTCTTTGCACACACATTATTAATTGCACAATTATATAAACATTCAATTTTACACATATGTATATATGTGTCATGTATAATGCATGCTCGATTTCACTATTTTGGGTATGTTTCATTAATCACGTCTTTTGATCAATCAAACCTTTTCATTCGTATATCTCTAACTTATTCTTACGTTTACACCTCAAGAACACTTGATTATTCTAATATCAAAATTCAATTACTCGTCATATCTTTTCTAGCAGTATATGCTCTTATGAAATCAAATTCTCCTTCACCTTTACTTAATACGTATAGTTCTTCTCTTTTGAATTACAACTACTATCATATGAACAACTTCATTCCTATTATACTCATGCCTTTGGTACTTTGATATCAACAATTCATTCACTAAGTTAATCCATCATTCCAATTTTTTCAGATTTTTGATTCAAATTTTCATGATCGTTAAGATAAGGAAAATGGAGTATTTAGGCAATACTTTCTTCTATATAATTTTTCCTCTATGTATTAAGTTTCTAATGACACTAAGATTATACACTTTGATTTAGTATTCTGAAAGTTATACTCAAAACACTTCAGACTCCTCATAAACTATAACAGCACTCTGTACTCAACTTCAAGGCAAATTTTTTAACTTTTAGAGATAGAATAAAAATTATATTTCTACGAGAAATTTGTATCCATAATTTTCTAGTTTAATCTAGAGTAAAAATCATCTCATTTGGATATCTAAAAGTCAAAATATAGTCAAAATACAAAAGCATGCTCAATGGAAACACTCCATTTATCATATTCCAGCACATTTTCATCCTAATTTCATCAATCAATCTTTTCATAATGAATTCATATGGACATAAAAATTTTTTCAGAGAAATAAAAATGTGCTAGGAGTTTGTTGGCTTAAATTTCAAATCATTTGGAGTTCGGAAGAAGAAGTTATGCTTAAAACAGTAAAGGATGTTCAACACTGTCAATATCAATATGCCTTCATTGTCACGATCGTGCTTATCCTAGTCAATATTGCAATGTCAGGATCGTGCTCGTTCACAATCATGCTCTAAAAAACGCATCACCAATGTCATGATCGTGCTTGTGCATGTTCGTGCACTGTCTTATTTTTCCCTTTCTAGATTTACAAACTGCTGTTTTTTCTTCTCTTCTTCCTCTTGTTTGCTTATCTCCCATGTCTAACTTATATCCATACTATTTCCTCTACATTTATACTTTCATTTCTGTTCAATACCATTCACAAACAAATCATGATCTATATTTGATCATTAACAAAAAACAAAACAAGTACATGTACCCATTCATCATCAATTTTCTGCACATATGTTTTACTCCATTATCACTTTCATTCCATTTCCAAACTATCACCTTAATTCATCTTATTTGAAGACACCATAGTACTCTTTTTCATTAGCTTCAAACTAATTTTTAACCCAAAATCATCTTAACACCAAATCATACATTACTGTTCATAAATCATAGAAAAATAAGATATAAATACATTCATTTCCTTATGATCAATTTTGTTGGAGTTATGTAAATATAGTTCCCTGGAAAGCAAGTGTATTTACATATAACTTAATCTTCTTATGGTCACATTTTGTAATGAAAATATTTATTATTAATATAAAAAAATGTTGGGGTTATGTAAATATAATGCTCTGGAAAGCAAGTGTATTTACGTGTAACTTAATTTTCTTCCAATTACTGTTTTGTAATGAAAATATTTATTGTTAATGAAAAAAAGAGTTTGGTTTTATATGTATAACCATTATATAACTAGTCATAAGGTACAAAGATTCTTTTGTAAATAATATACATATACATGGAGATGTATAGAAAACATGTACATTATTAGAACCTAAACTAATTGATTCATAGTTGAATAATCAAGTTGGTCGCTTGATTATGGTTTAGACTATAGTGTTGCGATTTATCTCCATAAAAATAAAGGAGTTTACTTCAAGGGAATGATGAGTTTCATATCATGATAGTAGTTGACTATCGATAATGGCATTATGAAATGAATCTGGAATTAAGTATGTTTTAAAGAACAAAATGGGTTATTACTTTAATCTTAAAACATACAACTTAAGCATTCACTTATTATGGACCATAATCTTGATAAGTGGTGAACTCATATGTGTTTCATTATAATTGTTGATATGATCATAATGGATTTTTACATAGTATTAATCCAATGTTTGCATGTTGGAATTATTAATTGAAACATGTATCAAGGAACATTCATTCAAATAAAGAGTTTATAGTGATATCATCACTTCTAGATGTTTTAAAGATATTGGTGATTAAACTAGCGCCACTAGTTTGATGGATTAGGTACCCATCAAGTCTTAACACTAAGATGAGATCTTATGTGTGAATCATTATATAAAGTAAAACGGGAGATCCAGAAGGAAAAACCAACATAAAGGCAAAACAGTAATTTTACCCTTTTTTGTGAGAATGGCTATAATAAGGTTCGAAATAGGGTTTGCAATTAGACATGAAATATGTGTTCTCATAATATTTAATAATTCAGGATTTCAACTAATTGTCTTTAGTGGAATGACATTTAGTTAATAAGCTAGAATTAATTTTAATGAGATTAAATTAATTCTAGGCTTATTGGAGCTTGAATTATCCAAGTCCAATAAGATTCCACTCTTGGCTTCAGGGAAGGTTATCAAGCTAAGTAAGAAATATAAATGGACGTTTTAGAAGCCCATAATTGAATGTTGGATTTGCACTAATTAATGGTTAGTTAGAAGCCTAAATGTTCACTTAGAAATGGGCTAGACTTTGGTTTAATGTAATTGATTAGATTAATTATATTAAAACAAATTTTTTAAAAGAAAGGAGGTAGGTCATATTTAGGTTAATAGTCTTTTCATATAGCCATCTTAAAGATATATGAGAAGAGTATAATTTATTGGCGACTTTATGATTGATTAAAGTAAGAAGTGATGCATTGGATGCTATTCTCTTCTTCCGTTCCATGCATAACTAAAATTGATTGTGTAAGAAAGTGTTCTTGCATGGTTTGACTCTCTCTCTCCTCTCATGCATGAGTGAGCCAAAATTTGCAAGAGAAGAGTCTCATTTTTGGTTCATTTATTTTAAGAAAAATTTCCTCCAAATATTTCTTCTCCTTTCCCACCAAAGGATTTTGTTAACCAAGTTGTCCTGGAAGAACAAGAGGTAAATTAAATTAGTTGAGGATGCAACAATAAGGAGAGGATAGATTGACAAAGGAAACGATTCGAAAGCAAAGGCTTTGGATATAAGAAGAAGGAGAGGATAGTGCAGCGAGGAATTAAAGTTATAGTGAAGGAGTCAGTAATATCACTATCTTGTTTATGTTTATTATTATCCTTATACCATATCATGTATAGATTAGCATGATGATTTAAATATATTGCTTCCGTTGCAAATAAGATTTCTAAAAAGTTTTGAAATCTACCGGTCCTCTAAATATGACATCTTTTCCTGATCAAATAGTTCGTGCCCTACACATGTCTGTGTTGCTAGTTATATACCACCCAAAACTTTAATTTTGAAACTATAAAAAAATTAAAAGGAAAAGCAAAAGGGGAGGCTTGTGAAACACAAATTGGTGGCCAAAGACAATATAGAGAATGAAGAATAATCAAGGGAACATACACAGCTATTGGGTTGAGATTGCTTTGGTTTTGTGGAGTGTTTATCGGTAAATAATAACTTGATTGGATTGAAGGAAACTAAAAGGGATAAATAATCTTAAACTGCCCATCTTTTATTTTTTTTAATTCAGTAAAATTTAAATTATTTAATTAAGTGGCTGACATTTTAAAATGAAATTTACTAATTTGACTAATGGAATTTTTTATTATTCATGATGTTAGGCTCCGATCATGCATCTCATATATATATATATATATCAAATATACATGGTGGAAATAAAACGAAGCCTAAAAAACTAGATTTAGTCATGCATATAGATATGGAAAAACAAAAACATGAAATGTAAGATAATTACATACCTTTCCGTTGATCTCTTTCATTCTTTAATATTCTCTGTTTTGGATTGTCGTAAACCATAACGATTAACACAGATCGTCTTTAATGAAAGTCCATAAAAATACAAATGGATGAAACCTTAATAGGAGATGGATAGAATTCTTTCTTTGTACTAGCATAGACAAGAACTTTTGAGAGAGCTAGAGAGAAAAAATTGAGTATAAGAAAAAGAACCTTTCTTTTTCTTTTTATGTGTTTTACACAAGATGCATGAAAATCATCTCAATTGTTTACACCATTTGGGCTTCCATAACCCACATCACTAATGGAAAGTTATGGGAAGTTAATGGTCATGAATAACATGCATTAATGGAAGTTATGGTAGTAACTTAATGACTATGAATAACATGCATTAATGGGAGCCAACAACACTTGTTTCTAATCCATTGCATGTAACGTTTTCTACCACGATCACATCGCTATACAATCTCAAAACACTCTCTCATATCTTGAATCACCATTCAAGACCATTTTACTCATCCTTTGGATCTCCTATGAGTGCGACCCATTAGGTTCCCAGTTATTTTGTGTTAAGTCAAAATGACTTCACGTCTAATAATTTTGATGACATCCAAATAATAATAATATTAGAAATTGTTGAACCGTTTTGATCAGGAAGCAAAAGTGAGACGAAGTGGAAGTGAATGTAAGACGAAAGAAAGTGAGACGAAGCAGAAGTGAAACTAAGACGAAAGAAAGTGAGACGAGCCAGAAGCGAAACTAAGACGAAGCAGAAGCAAAAGTGAGACAGAAGAAAATAAGACAAAGTGGAAGAAAAAGTAAGACGAAAGAAAATAAGATGAAGTGGAGACAAAGCGGAAGAAAAAGTAAGACGAAGAACTAATACTAAATCGAACGGTTAGTTAGTTTGAGTTAGTTACATAACTCAACTAAATAACTGTTTCTACAAGAATCAAGAAATCAAGAATCAAGAAGCAAGAAGAAAGGAACAATTATCAAAAAGCAGTTGAAGACGAAGGCTATAAATACAAGTAGGAGTCGAAGATTAAAAAGTTAGAGATTTTAAAAAGTTTTTGATCTTTAGCAAACACT
>JAOQMP010088139.1:0-16874 GCA_027563575.1 Erythroxylum pedicellare
ATAGAATTAGTATCAATAATACTAGCACAATCAGTATTCCTTACAGTTTTTTTTATTTCCCCAGGTTTTTTTATTTCCCCCCTCCTTCTCCTTGCTACTATACTTTGTGAATCTTGCTCTTCTTCCTTGGGCTGTTGAACAGGATCTTTTGTAGTCATATTTGGAGTTTCAATTTCAAACTCCATCTTTTAGCTAGCACCCTGATCTTTATTACCTGTATGATTATCATACTCCTCTTTCTGACCCAACATAGCAGATTCATAAAAGTCACATCTCTACTAATAATAAGTCTCAAAGTAGATCTTTTTCTACACACCACAATCTATACCCTTTAACTTCGGTCGCATACCCTAGAAATATGCATTTCATTGCCCTCAGCTCCAGTTTACCATCATTCACATGAGCATAAGTAGAACAATCAAATATACACAGGCCAGAACAATCAGAGGGTTTACCAGACCATACCTCTTAGGGAGTCTTAAAATCTATTGCAGTCAATGAAGATCTATTCACCAGATAACAAACAGTGTTAACTGCTTTAGCTCAAAACTACTTTGACAAGCCAACATTTAGTAGCATATATCAAGCACGCTGCAGGAGTGTTTGGTTCATGCATTCTGCAACTCCGGATTGCTATGATGTATGTCGTATAGTGTGGTGCCTCACTATACCTTTTGTCTTATAGAATGCGTCAAATGGTGCATTGCAAAATTCCAACCCATTATTAGTTATGAGTATCTTAATTTGTTTTTGGTCCATTTTTTAACCATAGTCTTCTACTCCTTGAACTGCCCAAAAACCTCATCCTTTGATTTCAGAAAATACACCCAAACCTTCCTAGAGTAGTCATCAATAAATGTAACGAGGTACCTACATCTACTATAAGATTCAACTAGAGAATGACCCCACAAATCTGAATGAACATATTGAAGGATTTCTTTTGAGGTATGTTTGTCAAAATTGAAATTGGCTCTACGTTGCTTTCCCATCACACAAGCCTCACAGAACTTCAACTTTCCAATCTCTACTCCATCCAACAATCCTTTTTTGCTTAATATTGCCAGCCCTTTTCACTCATGTGACCCAGTCTACGATGCCATAACTTCATACTATCAGTATGCTTCTCTAAGGACTAAGATGTTACCACTATTCCGGTCACTGAACTACCCATCAAAATATAAATTCCATATTGTAGTTTGCCTTTCATCATTACTAAAGCACCCGTAAGAATATTCAATTGTTCATCGCCATCGGAGAAACTATACCCTTGTTTGTCTAGGGTACCCAAAGAAATCAAATTCATACGAAAATTAAGAACTTACCACGCATCAAGTGTTCTTAATAATTTCATCATGCATCTTAGTATGCACCAAACCAATGCTCTTTACACTAAGCTCCTTATTATCACCCAACTTTACTGTGCCATTCCACTCCTTCAATGAATGAAACAATTCGTGTAAGAAAGTCATATGATAAGATGCACCAGTGTTCATGACCCAGGTTTTTGCAAAACTAGAAGTGCTCACAATCAAAGCATAATTGCCCTCTCCTTCATCGGAGATGTCTTGTACTACTGCAACACTACCACTACTACTTGATTCCTTCTTCTATTTTCTCTTCTTTCGCTGTGGACAGTCCTTCCTCATGTGTCCCTTCTCTTTATAGAGAAAACACTTATTTACTTTAGCCCTTGATTTGGAACATGACCTACCTCTCCCACCACCATCTCTTTCAGTGTTCGTACCCTTGCTAACAACAAGACATACTTTGCACTGTCTTCACCAAAACTAGAGATCTTTCTCTTTAATTCTTTAGACTACATATCATCCCTCACATTGCTAACAGAAATACTATCTCACCTATACAACATAGTATCAACAAAATTCTCATAGGAATTCAGTATAGAACAGAAAAGAATAATAGCTTGATCCTCATCATCAATATTAACCCCAACATCTTATAAATCTAAGACAATTTAGTTAAAGTTATCAAGATGATCTTTTACTTGCGTACTTTATGTCATCCGCAAAGTATATAAATGTTGCTTATGATATAAACAGTTTGTGAGAGATTTCTTCTGAAACTTGCTTTCCAGTTTCGCCCACAATCTCATAGCTGCTATTTCATGCTCCACCTTGCGCAACACTTTATCACTCAGGCTCAACAGTATTGCGCTATGCACCTTCTCCAGATTTCATTCTTCTCTTTCGTCGATAGTTTCTTGGGCAGTTTACCTTCTCCGTCTAGCACCGTCACACATCCCTGCTAAACTAGAAGAGCTCTCATCTTAATCTTCCATATAGTGAAATCGTTCCACCCATTAATTTATCAACATAGAACTTGTGAGTCGTCATATTCCCAAATAGTATATAGAACAACCTCCCATATATCACAAGAAAAATTCAAACTTTGAAAATAAAATCCAAAAAAAATTGAATATTTTAAAACCTTACTTTGATACCATTTATTAGGAGAAAATGTAACGTAATAGAGAAAAAACAGAAACGAAAAACACACAGAATTTACGTGGTTTGGCCAATGTGACCTACGTCCACGGGCAAAGGAAGACCAATCTTATTCCATCAAAGAGAACTATTACAAGTGATAAAAACCCTAAAATCGAATACATCATATATATACCTAACATGTTCGCGCTACTCCAAAAAATACCCAAACTAGGCCAGATCCATACCGGCCACTGAACTCTTTTTTTCTATCGGTTCGAGCTCCCAAATATTCGGGCCAGGTCATGATTTGTTTACAATTCACCAAAATTCAAAGCACTCAACAATTATCCACCTTAACTTGAATTTTCTCAAATCACTAGATAACAAGAACAAACTCCTCCCTGCCATTCATGCCCATTAGGGCTTCAAGTTATGCGAACATTCACCAAGTTCAAGCTATGCTTGAACTTCTCAGTTGGTAATGGCTTAGTCAACATATCTGCTGGATTCCCTTCCGTGGCTATTTTCTCAATGAACAACTCCTTTTCCTCTATGAAATCTCATATAAAGTTCGACCTAACATCAATATGTTTTGAGTTCTCATGATAAACATGATTCTTAGCCAAATCCAATGTATTTTGACTATTACAGTAAATTATAGGTCTTTCAACATTCAATCCCAGACTATCAATAAGACCATGCAATCATATACCTTCTTTAATCCCTTTAGTCAATGAAATGTATTTCGCTTTAGTGGTAAACATGTATTTCACTTTAGTGGTAGACAAGGCAACGGTAGATTATAGTGTTGCCTTCCAACTAACAGCATATCTATATAGAGTAAAGATATAGCATGCCAGGGATCTTCTTTTCACAAGATCTCCAACATAGTCAGAGTCAGTATAGCCATCCAAACCACTAATATCTTTATTAGTGCCATAGACCAATATTGCTCATTCCTCTCAAATATCACATACCCATTTAACTGCTTCCCAGTGAGATTTCTCCGGATTACTCATAAGCCTGCTTACCAAATTGACTGCATGAGCTAAATCAAGCCTAGTACATACCATAGCATATATCATACTTTCCACATCATTAGAGTAAGGAACTAGTCTCATGCAATCTTTCTCATCTTCTGCAGTAGATATTGTACTAGTATCAAGTTTAAAATATGTTGCTAGTAGAGTACTTACTGGTTTGGATTTATCCATATGAAAAGACTGCAACAACCTTTCAATGTATTTCTATTGAGATACATACAGTAGGTCTACCCTTCTATCTCTCCAAATCTCCATGCCCAAAATCTTCTTGGCTGCACCTAAATCCTTCATCTCAAACTCACTACTCAACAACTTCTTTAAAATGTCAATTTCAACTTTACTAAGTTGCAATCAACATATCATCCATATATAGCAACAATAAAAAATCTGAATCTTTTGAAACCTTACTCTGATACCACTTGTTGGTGCTGGAGAGCCCACTTATTTGAAAGATATCCAATGAAAGTGGGTTCCTTATATCCAACAAGTGATATCAGTGCTGATGATTTGGTAAGGGACGAGTATGGAGATGGTAGTCGGATCCCATGGTTGCCTCCCCACATGGAAGAGCAAGTAGACTCCAGGTGGGCCCAGACAAATGGAGTATAAGAGCACTTGGTGACGCTATATACTCAAATTGGTAGGAAAAAAAGGTAGAAAAGGTTTTCGCTCAAAGGGAAGGCTAAACCCAAGGTGGAAGTTCACACTTGAGGAGGAAATTGTTGGGAGTTCAAATGTGAGTGGGAATCTTACATTGGAAAGATAAAATTAATGAGGAGACATATAAGTGGAAAAGACCTACAAACCTAATGCGTTAAGATTTTGGGTTAGAGTGTAGTGTCAAGGCCCACGAGTATGTTCCCTCACTAAGTTCACGATGTAGATCTCCTATGAAAGTGATATCCCTAAATCCAACAGAGCACTTATGAATTTGAAAGAAATTAAAGAATAAGAAGGCATATTAAAATAAGGAAAGGAATAAATGACAAACATTGCATGTCATATTCATTGCATATTCTTTCACCTCAATTCAGATGCTATTTCATCTACATAGTTATACTTTCTTAAATTTGATTATGATTCTCTATATTTTCTCAGTATTTTAGCCAATTAACTGATTGTTGCTCATATTTCGCTTTCTTAAGATATAATATTACCCATGAGAAGCTTGTGGGCAATTAGCTGAAATCGACTACATCAATTGGAATGTAGAATTTTTCCTTACCTCCTTTATTAGTGGACTATAGTCAATTTATTATAAGTTAATTCTTACTTTACTTTTCTATTTTTTAGTTGGAATGGCAACCGACTAAATCCGGAGTCAAGTCGGGTAAGACCCTTTCAAATAGCAAAGCTCTCCCTCACAAAAATTTAAGACGACTCTATACCCAAATCTCGAACTTGAGATCCTGGTTAAGAATAAAGGAGTTCCTCACCGTTCCACCACAGCCAGTGTGGGTACTTCTTACTTTTATTTTCTTTAAAGTTTATAAAAATCTATTCATGCATTTATTATCATCACATCATAGGCTCACATTTCATTACCATATTATGAATTGTACTTTTGTGGCTTACGAACGACTTACTGGTTGCATTCTTTACTATAATATATTCTTTTTAACCGATTAAACTACTTTCACTAGTTGTTTTCTTAACCAATTAAAAATAATATTAAATTTTAAAATATTTGTAAAGTTTTTTCATAATTAATATTAAATAATTTATCTAATTAATAATAAAATTATATTGCAATAAAATAAAAATAAAAATAAAAATTTTTATATAAATTTGATAAATTATGAAAATAAGATATTTAAAAAATTCAAATTTTACAATAAAAATAAAAATAATTTTTATATAACTTTGACAAATTACGACAATAAGAAATTTTAAAATTTCAAATTTACTGAATTTCAAAAGTAAAAAAGATGCTTGTGAATTGAAATTAGTTGTCCAATAAACAACAGTTTTGCCGAAAACATCATTAAGGGGATACTTGGTTCATAGAAGGTAATGAGAATGAGAATAGGAATGAATATAGTGAGGAATATGAATGGATATAATCATTATAATTATGATGGTTGGCTAAGATAAAGAAATGATTCCCATTATCTTTGATGGTGGTTGGTTTGTTAAAAATCTTGAAATATAAAAATTTGTTAAATTTTTGTTTTATATCAAAATTTAAATATATTTTAATTAATTATATTTTATGCACCTTATTTATAACGACAGAATGTTTAAAATCAAGTATATTATGGTATTTCATTTCCAATAACTCTTAAAAAAATACTCCAATATTTTTTGCATCAACATATCATTAGTTACATAATATTCTCAAAATATAGTTTAATAATTGAAAATATTGTACAATTCATCAACATAATCATAATATCCACCATTCCATTGCTATAGTAAAATCAAGTAACATAGTTTAATATAATTTACATTCCTCTGATAATGCAAATGATGTAAAATATCTGTCGTATACATAATACCTTAACCAAAAGCTTTCAATTAATGCAAAATAACCAGGTTAACACTACGATGATCATAGAGATTAATCTACAATTGCAAACAAAGAAGAAATCAAGAATGAATTTCACTCCACATAATAATCTTCCATTTCACATAATCTGAAGAAGCCTAAGCAATGGATGAAGAAATGACAGTATTGACATATGAACCAGGAAACAAAAATTACATTGCTAAAAGATTACACTGACAATAGAACGTGCTCAAAAGAAAAGGGAAAAGCAAGGGCATGACTAAAAATAGTTTTGAGAAAAAAGTTGAATAATACATCATAAACCCCTCAAGTAAAGAATACATGTTCAACAAATTAAGTAATATGAAGAATAACAATATGGACATCCAAAAGGGTGATTAATATGATGAGAACTATTTTATATTATATAGGTAACTCCAAATAAAGAATTTTTGGATAGAAAATGTTTATCATAAAGAGAACAAATACATACCGAACCATCCATGGAGCTTGCCAGAAAGTACTGATCATGCAAATAAAGCGATACCAAACTGGAGATTCAAACAAGACTAGAAGTTTTAGAAATGAAAAACCAAACAAACAAAGGGGAAAATGAAAGTAACAATAACTAGACATTTCAGAACAGCACCAACCAACATATAGATGAAGGCATATACATGGTTCAAGAAGGATATATATTTCCTTTAAGCTATATTACACAAGATATGAATAAATTATCACTACCTAAATAAAAAGAGAAGTCCAGAAAGGTACATAAGTTAAAATTTTCTCAGATCCAAGCTAACTTGAGAAATCATAATAATAGATTCTCAAATCCATTCCTACAATCATACAAGATGAAAAAGGCAGCTAGAGGTCTAATTGATACTAAAATAAAGAAATGAATGATGTAATATACTCTTTATCTTCACCACACTTCCAATTACATTGTCCCAAACACAAGAGACATAATGCATCCATTAACACTAGTAGCCCAACATGCTTATGACAATTTTGATAACCATATACGCTTATCATTTCAGCAAATTCAGTACCTTTAACAATTGTTCACTCAAAGTATGATGGTGCCCAGGTGGAAAAGGAACTTTTTGAGTCACAACTGTAGTTGCACATCTTTCTTGTTTCTAACAAACATCAACTGTCACAATTGCTCCATTTCTTAGTCCATATAAAACAACATTCCCCTGAAGAAGTAAAATGTAAAAAATAAAAAATTATTAGGGACACCTTTGGAAAATAGTTGGACCTAATAAAATTGTGAGTCTTTTCAATAATAGGAATATTTGCTCATGAAAATGACAAGTTGTCAACCTCAAGAGTGCAGTGCTGATGATGACTAAAAATAGGTTCAGGATCCATATGAAAAACAGTCTTGAACAGAAAGAAAGATAGAGAGAACATGATAATAGGGACACTTTGTGCTAAGTAAATCGAATGTAAAGAAACACTGGAAAATGTTGAAAAGAACAAGAAACTCAACAGGTATAAAGATAAGAGGAATTCAATATTTACATTATTGTAGATAAGGATACAAAGACAAAAAGAGGACAACAAAACTAATTGTAATGCAACAAGCAAATTTCAGCTCATCCATTAAAGTTTGAATAGCATATAGTCAAATACACCATTGCTCACTTGCTATATTAAATAAAATGCTAGTATTTGAAAAGGAAAAACAGAGATTGAATTCGACCACTTCAAGGAGGCATATGAGGCTGATGCATCTAAAGATCAAATATTATTAACTAATCAAGCTGTTGGGCTAAAATATCACTGCTGCTTTTACATACCCACCAAATTGCTCGTCTTTCCAAATCTACGACAGCTACTCCATGATTGGTTCCTATGACAATTTGAAACAAATAGATGAATATACCAATACTATCTCAATTTCTTATTACATTCTTGAATTGAATAATACTCATCATCTATATTTAGTCCATATGGTACAAGGCGCCGAAAGTCAGGATACCACCAAATATGCTATCCGATTGAAACTTTGAATGCCTCCAACTTCTTATTAGATATCTTTTGCCAAATTAAAGTATTACCACGTAGAAGTCCTTGTATCAACATTCACATGGATTCCTAAATTTATGCATCAATTGTTACAGTAATTCCTAATGCTCATACACAGGTCACTAGCCCTTTTATTTTACACTCCACCAATTACACGGAACAAACCAAAGGCGAACTACAACTTAACCAATGAGAAACTCCACTAGGTACTTAGCCAATCAAGTAAAAAAAAAGGGATACTTATAGGCAAAGAAGATGAGGGAACCGCCTTACTCGATCTTCTATGACCTGCAAACTTATCACAAAGAAAGCAGAAATTATATACTTATATACCCAAACAAACACATACATACATATCATATAGAAGTACATACCCTAAGACATGAGAGGAAGTCTATAGAGAAGAGGGGTGTGAAGAGCGACTTGCATTGGAAATACTAAAAAATGGGTTACTCTTTGTCACTACCTTCTTTGTCATGTATGACACTCAACAGTATGCATATTGTTGGGTTTTTGAAGAAAAGAAGATGAATAAGGTGGGATAAGATAAAGATCAAAGATAAAAATCACTCTCATATTTTTATTATTAAACTTGGTTGTCTTACATAGACAAAATACAAACAACTAAAATAGATTTTTCAGTCACCAAATCTGGCTTATAAGATAAGATTAAGGATAATCTAAGACCTATTTTAAGATAATCTAAGATCTGTTCTAAAGAAATTTTAACAAGTTTAAAATTTTGAATTAATTCTCAATATTCCCTCTTAATTCAAAATTTCAAGGATGAAGCACTTCTCTCCTAATCTTCAGAATATTATGTGAAGTACTTCTCTTCACTAATTAATGCATTTCTCATCGTCTCGTTGATGCCCTCCTCATCAACCTACAATTATTGGGGCATGTCTCGCCAAGCACATCTTGGTGCACTTCTCACCAAAGTTTCTTCTTGAATGTTTCCTTTCTTCTTTGATGACAGAACCTTCGCTAGATAGACTCATTCCACCATCTTTTCATTTTCTTGGTTTTTCATTGCCCTTCTTTGCTCTTTAACTTACAAAACATTAATCACTCGTAGGTCCCACAAGATCTTCGAGAGCTCTGATACTATGTTGGAATTTAAAAAAAAATAAAAGATGAATAAGATAAGATAAGATAAAGTTTAAAGAATAAGTAATATTCCCATATTTTTATTATTAAACTTGGTTGCCTTATATAGTCAAAATAGAAACAACTAAAATAGAATTTTCAGCCACCAAATCTGACTTATAAGATAAGATTAGAGATAATCTAAGACCTATTCTAAGATAATCTAAGATCTGTTTTATAGGAATTTTAATAACTTTAAAATTTTGAATTAATTTTCAACACATATGATAGAAGAAGATGAAGAAAATACAAAAAATGGGTTACTACCTTCTTTGTCTGTTGTGTTGTTTATTCAATGGGGGGTTTTAGCGGAAGAAGAGAAGCAATTGATGAGAAGAGAGTTGTAGGAGTTGGAATTTGAAAAGATGGGTAGTACAAACCAAGCTTAAAATGACCTTAGTTTAGACGAAAAACTACAAATGTCTCTGAGAGATAATCGTGAAAGCATGAGCTCAACACATGAGTTCTTCAGTGTTTGTAATTTTTAGAAATCGAAATCCTAACCCAGTAGAAAAGAAGAGAGAAATATGCGATTATATGGATAAAAAAAATTGAAGAAGAAAGAAAGGAAGAAAATTAACAGAGCTACTGCTACTTCTTGGTTTTGGCTGAATGTTGGTGGGATTGTTTCTGGTTCTCATAGAAGAGAAAGGTAGGTAAGAGAAGGACAGTGGGGACAGTCGCGGGCAAAACTCGTGCCAAAAAATAGAACAATGATTCCCATTCCTATGGATTACGTATTGGCGAAAATGAGGGAATG
The DNA here is from genome assembly GCA_027563575.1 of Erythroxylum pedicellare. Classification (NCBI taxonomy): domain Eukaryota; kingdom Viridiplantae; phylum Streptophyta; class Magnoliopsida; order Malpighiales; family Erythroxylaceae; genus Erythroxylum; species Erythroxylum pedicellare. Next base: position 9,928 of record JAOQMP010088139.1, read on the forward strand.
AAAGTATTACCTCTTCAATTATAGGTTGATACTAAACATAATTTTTTATTCCATACCCATATTTTTTCCCCCTTGTTCTCAAACAAGCACACCCTTAGCTGAAGTCTTGCTAACGTGGGTATCGGAGATTTACATGTAAACTAGTGTTAGCTCTAAATCTAATTGATGTCATCTATAAAGGCCATTTCGCATGCAAGAGCATACTTGCAAAATGAGAAAACTTGTTGACTACGTCAATTGTAAGTTCCAATTCATTGCAGAATGGGAGGCAAGCACAAATGTTAAGTGGAGATTTATGGTGCACTTCAACAATTTCGTTACTAATTATCATCGGTATGGCCATCCAGGCAGAAAAATCAAAGGAAAGAAATGATCCATTTAACTGCGAACAAACTAACCACAAACTGATGATCTTTTATTAACATAATTCTATTTATAATAACACAAATCACCGCCCTAACTTCTCAAATTTGCAGTGAACTAGTTCCCCCCTACGCCTGTGTAGGTCAAAACTAATTATTGGCGAAGTAATTCCTTACCTAATTTGAGTTACCACCATATACAAACAATAATTTCCGTTACTCCAGGAGCCTCCGACGTTAGTCATAGCCCACATGTATCATGATAAACATGAAATTTTGTACCACAGATCTTTGCGTTAGAACGTTCGAGTAATTGTTTTGTTTGTTTTCCTTGTAACAAAAAAAAAATTCCCGTAAACTTGGACGGCACCACAGATTTCTTGATCATGGGCTCCCTTGAAATTTTTTTTCCTGGTAACCAAAAAAATATGATTTTCCAAAACAGTTTTAGAAGATGCAGGCGATTCAAAGTAACTCCGCCCCTACATCTAAAAATTGTGTAAGGGACTCCAAAGTATGCGGTATAAAGCTTTTAATTGGTGCGGACGGTGATTCCACTGCCATATCAAGTTCTTAATTAGTTCCTCATCTTTTCTTTCCATCTTAGGTACCAACAGTCTTGACGTTGATGTCCATATTACATGAAAGACAACGCTGAATTTTATTAAGAAGGTAGCAGAAACCCTTGGAATTATACCATTCTTTCAAGGCTATGTTGAAAGAATGCATCTGTTCTTAAATAAAATTGGATATCTTCATTTGATTTCAAGTCTCAAGAAAGAATTGTAGTAGCTTTCTAGTACGTAAAAGAGTAAATAATTTGCCACCTTATTTAATAATTTTTTTTATTGAATTTAAAGTTGGATTTGAAAGCTGATTGATCTTTGGACAAGAACGTTTTCGACCACTTTATCTTTACAATAAATATAACTTATGACCCTTATGGTCCTGATTCGATTATATAAACACTGCATAATTATCGCTGAAGGAATGGATTCAGACACGGGGTTCAAGTTAACATCAGTTTGTTGGCCACCCAACAGCCACCTCTAAGTGGTTTCAAAGTTTGCACTGTCGTCAAAGTCCAGCCCATCACTCTTTTACTAATCCGACTCATTATAATAAATTACATCTAACTCTTCTCTCTTCAGTTCCTTGCGCTCCTTTTTCAATATCCTAAAATATGAAAAAGAATATTAGATGTCCCGACGTTCATTTTATAGTAGTAAATCTTGCAACTTAAAATGCATATAATTGTATTTCAAAAGTTAATAAGATTTAGTAGTGTTGATTGTTATCACTTTACAGAATTCAATATTTGAAAATTTAAACATGGAATTTTATGCAATTATTAAGAATAATATATCCATCTGCAATAAAAATTATCTAAAAACTAATTTATGGTTTTTAAAGAAATTTTTTTGAAAATATCATAAAAATAAAAATGGATCCAAAGGACACCAATAATAAGGTGCATATAAAAACATTTTGGATTCGATAGTAAAATTTAGGCGAAAGGTTCAATTTACCTGATGCTTGACAGAGAGTTTAAGATGACCCCTGCCATTATATTTAATACTAGTTAACCCGCTAATGCTTATAAGATAGTGTAATTTTCCCAAAAATGCTAACTTTGTCAAATAAACATTATGTTCTTGTTAATTTTGGCCACTTGTGTATGTGACATAAGGTCAACTATCAAAATTTTTTAAATTTAATAATTACTTTTTATTTATTTTCCAAAAACAAAATTAATTTATATTTGTTTGCCCCTAAAGCATAACTTGGTTAACCTAATTTTATCTTAATTTGCATCTACTTTCTCTAACCCAACTAAGGCCTCATTTGGTTAGCTACCAATCAGCTATTTTTTTAGCTGATTGGAATGCTTCAGCTGTTTGACTCTTCAAACAACTATAAAGCTGTTTGGAGAGCAGTTGATCCAATGGCTGTTTGTCTTCAAATAGCCAAAATGATAACGCTCCTATACAGGAGCGTTTTCATCAAATAGCTAAATTATTTTTTTCCAATGTCGATTTTGTCCTCATCCAAAAATGAAAACGCTCCTCTATAGGAGCGTTTTTATCAAACAACTAAATTATTTTTTTCCAATATTGATTTTGTTCTCTTTGTTACAGTCTCATTTTTATCATTCTCTCTAGATTCTTTACATTCTATTGGGATTGTTAAGGATTGTTGTTTCGGATGAATGAAAAGTTGCCTTCCATATTGTGATGAGACACGGTTAAATCGTTCGAGTAAGCATGCATTATCATTATGGGTGTTCTCGTGATACCCTTTTGGTTTTCATATTATTTTTAGTGGATTTTGTTTAAAGGAGGGTTTTTGAATGTTTGTCATGGGGGTTGAATTTCAAATTTGGGGGTTTTGTGGAGTAGTCAGCACGTCCTATGCTTGTTTTGATCTTAGGGAGTTTTGCTGTTGAGTGTGAATTAAAGATGTCGTTTCTTGGTTATGTGTTTTGGAAATTAATTCTTCTAGGTTAGTTTATCTGGTAGAATTGGGTATTTAGGAATCTTTCTTTTTCTTGTTGTCGTTGTTTCTACTTTTTTGATGATGCTCATTGGATGATCTCATTCATCTCCCTGAAGATTATGACTCTTTGAATTGGTGGCTAGTATTCTAATATAGCTCTTAGAATACAAATATTCTAATATATTTAGTGAGATTGTTCTTAATATAGCTCACTTTAGCGGTTAGAAACTATATATAAACTGGTACTCTAGTTAATTTTGCTTTCTTTCATGTGTGGATTGAGGGCTGATAGGGGCTTTGATTCATGTTACAGTAGCAGTTGGAAAGTGATATGAAAGTGTAATTTGGAATCAATTTGTCATCCTTTGGGCTAGATTTTAAATTCATTAATGTGGCAGGATATTCTTGGGTTATCGTTTAAAGGAAACCCAATGGGTGACTTTGAGAATGCATTATCACAGCAAAGGGCCAAGTGCATGATATGTGCTTTATTGGGAGAATTGAGGGAAAGTAGATATCAAAGTTCTATTCAGCATCGTTTGAATGAACTTGAAGGTTTGTCTCCTTCGTAGTGAGTTTGAACTTAGAATTCCATGTTGTTTGGTAATAAATTTTTTACAAGATGTCTGTTAATTTGCTTTATTTGCTTATTAACCAACTTTGCTATTTATTAATTATTGAGAGTCCCATATGATTTGGTGATAATAATACTAATGCTTCGATTTGTATAAATAGTCTTTAGAATCAATTATCAACAATTTGTTTCTGTCTGTTGATTATTCTTTCCTCTTTTCTATACTATCTATACAAAGGATATTATTATTAATGTGCTTATTCTGTGTCTTAGAATTGCCTTCAATAAGGGGTGAGGGCCTGCAAACCAAGTGCTTACTTAAACTTTATGGACTTGAGGTGCTTATCCTATATTTTGATAGGCATGGCATGAAAGGCAAAGGCAGCGTGTCACTCGTGCAGAGAAACTGAGGTTCCAGGCATTAAAGGCTGATGACCAAGAAGCTTATATGAGATTAGTGAAGGAGAGCAAGAATGAATGCCTTACCGTGCTTCTTGAAGAAACAAATAAACTTTTGGTCAATTTAGGGGCCAAAGTACAGAGCCAGAAAGGTGAAAAACATTCAGATGGGGTTGAACCTTGGACGAGTCTGAATATGAGTCACCTAAAGGTGATGATTTGAGGGATCAAAGAATGTGACAAACTGTAACTACAATTGTTATTCTACTATTTTCAATTGTGAGGATTGGTTCAATGGTTGACCCAGGGGGTTGGTGCTTTAAGGCTTGGGGAAGTGGATGTTGACGCTTCTTCATTACAAGTATCTTGCTTTAGACTTTCCTTTCCCTTTGTATAAATCAACTGCTTTTTTCTTTTTCTTTATTGCCACAAAATCTCATAAACGTACTTATGTCTACATGCATGTGCACACATATTTATTATCGTTACCTATATACATTATTGTACGATGTTATTTCCTTCTCTTTTTCAATTTTTGCTCTAATTTTATATAGTCTATGGGTTATATACCAACAGTGACTTGCAGGGGTTGTTTCCTTAGGTCTAATTTTTATTTGATCATTTTCTGCTTAATGATTGAAGCTTATTTCTATTACTTGCATTTTGTAAATGGCCATGAAACATTCCGAGGATCTGAAAGAAATCAACAGTGACTGGGACCTGTTGGCTTGTCTTTGCATTATGCGAATATAATTATGAAAATTGATAATTTAGTGTTATATGTAATAGTTATATGTAATAGTTTTGACTAGTATGTAATCATAACCTTTCTATATAAATTCTCTACAAATTTATGTTTATGAAATGCTATAAAAATTTATGTTTGTTTATATTTATCATTTTCTAATATTATTTACTACTAAATAAAAAGCACTAATAGTTATTTAATTAAATAAATATTTTTTCCTAATTAATAATTTTAGGTTTTAAAAATAACTTCTATTAAAATATGATCATTAGTTAAAAACATTATTATTACCCATTCATAATCGAATTTATGATTAAATATACCAAAAGTTGTTATAAATTTAATATAAATATTGTGTAAATTGATAATGTATGAAAACATATATTTGTAACTATGTAGTAACGACTAAGGATGTCAATTAAAGACATCATGATTTTTCAATTGAATTTTTAAATTAATTTTAGAATAAATTCAACAAGATTTATTATAATTTTCGTATTTAAAATTCTTAAAATACTTTAAATTTATACATATATGTGAATTAATAAGGTATTAAAAGCATAACTTCTTAAGCATATCCTTATAATTTTTTTTAAAGTCATGTCCTCATAAGTTATTTTACACATAAACAGCTAATACTAAATATCTAATTTTATCAAACATCAAATGATAAACAGCTAATACAATCAACTGGTCAAATCAGTTGATATAATCAATCATCAGCTAATAGCTAATGCAATCAACTGATTGCTAAACAGGGTCAAAGTAGAGCATACCAAAGATATAGAGCTACAATTTAGATTAGGTAATAATATAATCTTAAATAATGTATATGTTCGAAACTCTTTAATTTTCAATAATGAATGTCCCTCAATTCCATTATCATTGATGAATGTTTGTTAGATGATGATATTTATAATCTAAATTTGAAGGATCTTAGTGAATTGGATATAAATATTGAAAATTATGGATTAAAAGGAGTTTAACTAACCAGAAGGCATTTACTTTATGATATAAGAGACTTGATCATATTTCAAACGAAAAAGTTAAGAGATTAAATAAGGGTGAAATTGTCTCTAATTTCATTTATGATAATGTTAGTGGCACTTGTGCAAAGTTATATTCGAGGTAAAATTACTAAAAGTATGAAAAGAAGTTTTATTAAAAGTAGTAAATTTTTAGAAATTATTCACATCATTATTAGAGGACATTTAAACTCCACTATTGATAAAATGAAGTTATTTATGACTTTTATTAACGATTACTCTTGATATAGTTATTTCTATATCATCAGTAATAATTTTGAGCCGTTATGGAAGTTAATGTATAGGTTGAGAAGCAACTCAACGAAACAATTAAGATTGTCATGTCAGAGCATTGTGGAGAGTACTATACTAATCATAGAGATTTTGATTCAGAGAAAGAACCATTTGTTAAGTTTTTGTACGTCTGTGACACAATGATATGGATATCAAGTACACCTGGGCCAAATGGAGCATCAGAGAGGAACACTCACACACTAACCCTGTGTATGGTTACTGTCCCCGTGAGTGGGGACAGTTGACAAAACAAAGTAATCATGTCCTCTTTGGTTGTTTGGTTGATGTCCCCGGTTTTATGTCCTCTGTCTCCGGAGGACAGGGACAAAGAATTTTGTTCCTTCGAAAACCGAAGGACAAAAATTCTCTGTCCCTGTCTCCGAAACAAAGAAAGACGCAACCTCCCAAATTACCCCTCTTCTGTTATTTGGTCCTTGTTTCGGTCTCTCGCACGCCCTCCTTCGCCTCCAAAATCATTGCTCTCTCACACGCTGGGCTTCTCTCTATGCTTCTTTGTCGCACGCTGGGCAACTCTCTCGCACGCTGGGACTCTTCTTCCCAAAGTAAGTTTTTGTTATTTGCTGGAAAAATGTAGCTACCTCCGAAGGTCTCCATTTCTCTTGTTGTGCAAATTTGGTCCACCTGGTATTGTTATTTTCTTTTTCTAGTCTGGAGTCAGAAATGGAGGATGTTTCTATGAAATGGAGACCTTTGGAGTGTTGGGTGTTTGTATATGTGGATTTGTCATGTGTGGAGACCTTTGGGACCAGCGGCTCTCTAATGAGCATGTGTTCATTCTGGAGGTTGATTTTAGGGTTAGTGAAGATGTTAACGACAAGATCAAAACTTTGTTCCTGTTGCATGTTGAGAAGGTTCTGGAAGGGAAGTGTGAAGAAATTGAAGAAAAGGGCAACTGATTTGTGTGGCGAGATTAGAAAATATGAGGTTTTGCCCAGGAGATCGAAGCGTCTGCAAGCTATTGCGGAAATTAAAGATAAGGAGAACGGTTTGAAGTTAGAGAGGGATGGGATTGCGAGGAGAATTGAGGA
>JAOQMP010088152.1:0-16873 GCA_027563575.1 Erythroxylum pedicellare
CAAAGAGAGAGATTTTGCCATCTAGAGGGTCAAAATCACGAATTTCTGAAAGTGTATAATGTATGTCCGTTTACACCTCCACCTAACAGACATATACGGGCTCTAGGGTGTCTTCCAGACCCGTGAAGGCCTGTTTAACAGACCTAATTCTGTTTAATAGACATGGACTAGCCTGGGGACATTTTCAGACTCAAGAAGGTCCCTTTAACGGACCTAAAATCCGTCTAACGGATATAGGCGAGACAAAACTCCCTCCAAAGCATCTCTAATGGTTCCTACATCTACTGAAACATCACTTTCACTCATAATCTTCCCAAATTCACTTCTTCTAATGCAATATCACTTCTTAAACATTCAATTACCACATTGATTTCATTAAACTGCCAAATCTCAACTTAATTGATTCATCACATACAACTAATTCTCATCTTTCACTATAGTTGTCCTATATGCATCCTGTGCAGCATTACTAACTTATAATGATCATATCTCTCAATTAAAACATCCAAAAAGTTTATACTTTATATTATTGGAAATCTAGAAAGAAAATCTACAACTTCCAAGAAGACTGCTTTGTCTAATTCAGCCTAAATCAATACATTTTTGCCCCAGAAGTCAAAATACAAAATTTACCCTTATGAATGCTTGAAAATGCAATGTACAAACTTTGAGAGTCATCAGAAAAAACACAATCATATTTCATTATCATCAAAAGAAAAGAATTTTACAAAGCTTTAATGGGCATTTCAAGCCACAATACATCATAGTCCAAAAATGCATAATTTACACAAAGTAGAATTGCTCAAAATGCAACTAAAGCCTTGTTTTACAAAAACTAACTTAAAATACAAAATAAGCATAATCCGAAGCAATGTTTTTATGCTCGATCACTCGATCTCGTGCTCATCAACTGAAGATAGGACAGAACAAAGGGTGAGCTTAAAGCTCGTGGTTAATAACTTTATAACCGATAACAAGCAAAACTATTGAAATATTCATTTCCATTGTAAAAATTCACATTGAATCATAAAGCACATATGTTCCAAATTCTCATTTATCAAGTCATTTATAAGCAACATAATTCGTGCATTCAACAAATTTTGTCAACACATAAGCACAACAAAATGTTTTGGGTGGATCCAAAAACAGAATATACTACACATTTCCACATAATGGTCATGTGTAGTCGTGAATAGAACGTACTATCGCAATCTCACTCAATGGTCTTGCCTAGTCGTGAACTTAGGGGCGTCCGTAAAGGAGCTCCATGCCACTAACGGGCAGGAAGGAGAAGCCTTTTGTCAAAGTGCACTTGACTTAACTTAGGGGACCACCATAAACCCACATAATCATGCATTTCATATCTTATAAACATATCACCCAAGATGGCACATTTTTTAAACTTAATTTCATAACCATAATATCATTTCAAAAATCACTATTCTTTTAAAATTGTTTCCATTATTCATTTCATAAACTAATATCACAATTCATATACAAACATGTAGCACAATTTTAAGACATTTAAAAAGCAATAAATGCACATGAAATAAAGCAGTTGAAAACCATTTATTTCCATTTCTTAAAAGAAACTTTAATGACTTATTACTTAATTATAAAAATGTAACCCACCTTGAATTCCTTGCTTTTAGCTTCCTTAAATGTGCCTCTCCTCTTGCTTCCATTATCTTTCTTGATTCTCTTTTCATAGGCAAAAATTCCAAATTCAATAGGGTTGCAAAATTGATAACCCACAAAGCATATTCAATAAAATTGATCCTAGAATACTTAAACCCATGCATTTTCTAAGCTTTTTGAATTAAAATCCTTTCAAAAATCCAAAAATTTAAACATAAACTTACATTTAATCTTCACCAATTAATGAATTTCTTGACTCAAGTGGAAGCTCTAATCTTCCTCTTTCTTTTTCCCTTCTTAAACAACTTCAAATTCACTCTTTAAAACTAATAAAATTTGAAACCTAGTTTAGCTTTCTCTTCTTTTCTTCTCCTCCCACAACACTCTCTCTTCCTCTCTTTTCTCATACACGTTTTTGCTTCTTCAATTGTAAGACCAAGCTTCTTCTTCCCCTTTTTACCCTTAATGATCTAAAATTTCCCTTTTGGCCTCCATTTATGTCTTAAATCCGTTTTAAACTTAAGTGATCTTCCAAAAATACCCTTGAACATTCTTATTACCTTAGCATTTTAATTCCATTAACTCATGCCATAAATTCTACTAACTTTGACATAATAACTAACTCCAAAATAATTAATCTATTCAAACCTCAAAATTATTTTAAATCATGCTTAATAAATAAATAAATAAAAATTTTCAGGGCCAACATTATGGTACTATTGATTATGGATTTTGGCATAATTTTAAGGATGCACTAACTATTTAATCATTACGCCACCCTTTATTATAAAGAGAAGAAAGTGGTATTTTAGATTTCAGGTGAGGTAGAGTTCCATTTGAGGGAGATAAAAGGACTATCCCATCTAATATAATTTCCTAATTAGTGGCCAACAAGATGCTCAATCAGGGGTGTCAAGGGTTTTTGGCCTTAGTTAAAGATACCTTCATAGAAATTACGACCTCTAAAATGTTCTTGTAGTTTGGAAATTCCAAGATATATTTCCTAAATAATTACTAGTGTTACGTCTAGAGAGAGATATTGAGTTATATATTGATCAAGTGCCTGGTATAACCCCAATTTCTATACCTCCATATAGAATGGCCCATTTAGAGTTAAAAGAATAAAAACAACAGTTACAGAATTTATTGGATAAAGGTTTCATTAGGCTTAGCACATCACCATGGGGTGCGCCGCACTGTTTGTAAAGAAAAATGATGATTTTCTCGATTTACATGTTAATTATCGGCTGTTGAATAAGGTGACCATCTGTAACAAGCATCCACTACACTGAATTAATGATTTGTTGATCAACTTCAGGTTGCTATGTATTTTTCTAAGGTTGACCTAAGATTTAGATATCATTGACTAAGAATTACAAGAGAGGATATACCAACAACTGCCTTCGGGACTTGATGCGACCATTATGAATTCTTAGTAATGTTATTTATCCTTACCAATGCTCTAGCAACTTTCACGGATCTAATGAATAGAATGTTTAAACCATTCTTGGATAAGTTTATGATTATCTTTATCAATGAAATTTTGGAGTATTTGTGAACGGATAAGAAGCAAGCCTAACATCTGAGAGTTATGTTACAAACACTTAAAGAACATCAATTTTATACCATGATATCTTAGGAGTAAATACAAATGGAACTGAAGAAGGTAGAAGTTGTAACAAACTGGGAAAAACCAAAGATTATGACATAAGTGAAAAGTTTTCTAGGATTGGTAGGCTACTTTCAAAGAGATGTCCAAGACTTTTCCAAGATAGCATCCCTATTAACACATCTAACGTAAAATAATTCCCATTTCATTTGGACTAATGCTTGTGAGGAAAGGTTTTTAAAAGCTAAAAGAGTAACTACAGCTCCAGTCCTAGTTGTACCAATTGAAGGTGGATGATTTTAATTATATTATGATGCTTTGAGAGTTGGCTTAGGTTGTGTGTTGATATCAAATGGTAAGGTGATTGCTTATACTTCCATGTAATTAAAGGGCATGAACAAAATTACCGTACACATAATTTAGAGATGTCAACAGTGATCTTTACTTTAAAGATTTGAAGACATTATCTGTATGATGAGACATGTGAAATTTACACGAATCTTAAGAGTCTAAAATATATAATTCAATATAAGGACTTAAATTTGAGGCAAAGAAGGTGAATAAAACTACTAAAAGATTATGACTACATAATAAACTACTAAAAGATTATGACTGCACAATTCAGTATCATCTTGCAAAGGCAAATGTCATAGCAGATGCATTAAGTGGAAAGTTCTCAGGTAATTTGACATATATCCTAATAAAGAGGAGCTCTTTGACTAAGGAGTTACATGATTTGATGGATTAAGTCGCTGAGTTTCATATTTCAGATTTAGGAGTACTATTGTCAAGCATCAGAGAGTAATCGACATTGTTGGATATGATTAAGGTCGCTCAAGCCCAACACCCTAAATTTCAAAAACTTATGAGTAAAGTTAAAGAAGGATGTGGCACGAAATTTGAGATCAATGGGGAGGTATGCTATGGATGAATTGGAGACTGTGTGTTCCAGATGTAGGAAACTTGAAGAGGAGATTCTAGAGGAAGTACATTATGTGACAAATATATACATTCAAGTTCCTTTAAGATGTATTGTAATATTAAAGACATGTATTAATAAGATGACATGGAAAAGGATATAGCTGAATATATCTCTAAAAACTTAACTTACCAATAAGTAAAAGCTAAGTATTAGAGACCATCAAGTAAGATGCTGCCATTGCTAAGTCCTGAATAGAAATGTGAAAAGATCACAATAGATTTTGTGGTTGGCCTATCTTATACAAGTACTTGATGTGATTCAATTTAGGTGATCATAGATAAGCTAAAATAGTTAGCACATTTCTTACCCATGATAGCCACCCACTCTATGTCTAAGCTTTTATGGTTGTATACCGAGAAGATAGTGTGTCTTTATAGGGTGCCCATATTGATAGTCTCTAACTAAGGATCACAGTTCATATCTTGATTGAAATTATAGGAGGCATTGGGCACCATATTAGATTTTAGCATAACATTCCTTCCTCAAACTTACGGGCAATCTTGGAGGACAATTCATACCTTAGAAGATATGTTGAAGATGTGTGTGATGGATTTTGGTGGTAGCTGGGACTTGCACTTGCCTCTGATCGAGTTCACTTATAATAATAGTTACCATATTAGTATTAGGATGGCATCTTATAAGGCATTGTACGGATGAAAATGTAGATCATCAATGAGTTAGGAGGAGGGTAGTGATAGACAATTGGAGGGCTCAGAACTAATCAAGATCACATCAGAGAAGATTTTATTAATCAAGCAAAGACTAGAGGCAGTGTTCAGCAAACATAAGAGTTATCCGAATCAAAAGAGAAAGGAGGTGGAATTTCAAGTCATAGAATTCATATTTCTAAAGGTATCCCTGATGAAGGGTGTGATGATGTTTGAAAAGAAAGGAAAACTATCTTTAAGATATATTGGACCTTACAAAATAAAAAAAAGAGAGTTAGAAATGTGGCATATTGATTGGCTATGCCACAAGTCCACTTAGTATTCCACATTTATATATTTTTCAAGTACAATTCTAATACTTTTCATGTACTCTGGCACAAAGTGTGGAGAAGAAGAGAACATAACCTACAAAGGGAAGCCAATATCTAATTTGGATTCTTAAGTTTGCTAGTTATGGTCAAATCAGATCCTTATATTTAAGGTGATGTGGAGGAATGATAATGCCGAGGAGATCATTTGGGAAATAGAGCGAGAGATGTGAGAGTTGTATCCATACTTGTTTCACCAATACAAAATTGTTTTAAAATTTGAGGAAAAATCTTTTTTCTAAAGAGGGGAGATTGTAATACCTTCCCTTATATATATGTATATCTATCTATCTATATAGATAGATAGATAGATAGATCTTCCACCCTTATCTTTTTTTGTTTTTCATTTTTTCCTTCTAAAAGATTACTATTTATGAAACCATCTTCTTCCTCTATTATTCAACACCTATAACTCTAACCAGCGAATCATATATGTCAATCAATCTTTAAGCCCATCATAACTGTACCTATTTTACCTTATAATAACATCATAATCATCACAAAAATTAAAAAATTAGAGAAAAACTCAAATATTCGATCTATCACCTCCAGTGAGTATTGTTGACCACCACCATTGGACTCGCCATCATTAGTCACCGTCAATATTGTCGTCGATAAGAGAAAATGAAGGTTAGGGTTCTAAAATAAATTTTCTTCAATTCATTAAGATTGATTACAAATTTGATTTTCTCATAGTTATAAAAGTTTGTCTATTCATTTGGTATAAATATTGTTGAATTTTGAGCTAAAAATTTTTTTCAAGTAACTAGAGGAATATTTCAATCATCAGAGAAACTATTATGGTGACTTTTCAACTAAATTTTTAGAAAAGTTTTATAAAATCAAATAAGTTATTTTTATCAATTTTCTTTTAGGAACCATAGTGAAATTTTTAATGATTTGCGTGTTAAAAATCATGAAAAGTTTAGGTTAGAATAGGATTAAGGACCAAATTATATAATTGGACCATCTTAGCAAACCTAATGAGTTCTAGATTATTAATTGAGCCCAGTAACTTGTAAATGAAACTAATTATGATATTTTCTTTCCTATTTTATAGGTACATCAAGAGTAGAATCCACGTCACATGGTTTGGACAAGCATGTATATTAATCAAGTAAGTTCATAAACTATCTATCCATATTACCTATTGAATATAGTTTTATATTGATATGTTGTTGACATGTTAAGATAGGTTATATGCCCCTATCCTTATGTATATGGATATGACATGTGATATATATATATGTATATATATATAGATATAGATAGATAGATAGATAGATAGATAGATAGATAGATAGATAAGTACATATGTAATTTGTGAAGTCATTGTCATGATACCTATATGAATATTATCATGATATCTAAGTATATGCATATGAGTTTGGGTACTTATGGAATACTGTATACATTTATAATAGTCTTCATATGACTGAGTGTCTGTTTTGTGAAATTGCATAATTGATATTTAGCTTGTGTGTTGGTGTGTTGGTGTGTTTGATTGTGTCTATGGTGGAGGAAAAATATGTAGAACGTGCAATTTGATGGGTATGCATCAAGTCCAAGTGCATATTGGTTTGATTATGAGATATGATTGTGACATGATATTAAGATATGATACCGAATGATCCTGGTTAATGCTTGGCTACAACCAAGTACTTATTTGATATGTATCTTATTGATATAATTATGACGTTTGATATATTAAGTGAAGGTTGGTCTATTGGTGATATATGCCTCCCCACAGCTCCTTTGGACTAAGAAAGCCTTATGGCTAAATGAGTGCAGGTGTATGGTTGAGCTATTAGTAATGCTTGGCTGCCCACATCCATCTGAGGTGTAGTATTGTGAGGATTTATTCTTGGACACTAGAGCCCTAAAATTTTTTTTCTCTTTATGATTTATTATGCATTGCATGCAATTTTTTAAGCATCATATATATGTGTTTATACTAGTATAAACTGTATATTGTTGAATGGGTGTTGTAGGGAGATATATACTTATTTAGTAAGGTCTGACTCTCATCAACTCTAATTTTCAGGTTAGTTGCCACCAACTTTGCAGCAGTGACTCCGATAAGCGTCGGTTGCAACATATCCACCTCTACATACGCTTTTCCTTTGTTTTCACTTGTTCTTATGCTCTAGTTTACCCATTGATATGATTTAGTATATTGAAATTTTTCTTCTAATGCACACTAATATTATTATATTTTACTATGTATATTTATGCGTGTTTGTGTTGTTATTTGTTTTTTGCAATTTTGTATTTATTTCTATCACTAGTAGTCCAACTTACATGTGATCTAAGGGCTTTGAATTTTGGGTTTTATATGTTGATCATGTGACCGTTCAGGTCGTAGCATATAAAGATTGCTTATCTTGTTCAAATTTATTGTTAAAAGAATTTGTCACTAGAATAATAGTTTTTTTATCCTATATAGGTAGGCAATAACTGATGATTTCTATACTCAACAATCTAGACATGTATAAGCACTTAGATCTACTTATAAACATCATCATGGCAATTGAAAAAATGTTCAAGATTTTTCTAAGGATTAGTAGAAGTGACACAACTTCAAATGACAAGGTAAAAGGTGGATTTATAAGTGCCAAAAGGTAAGGATGGCTTAGTAATGAAAGCAATGAGAATCACAAATAAGATGCTTTTGATCATGACAATATGGAAGTTTCATATAGATAAAAGGTCAATATAGGTTAAGTAAATGCATTCTCATTTCCTTAAAGATAAAACCTTATAGAACATCGAACCTAAAGCTAACACTTCCTAAACCCTAACGTAGCCACTGAACTTAGTGGGACATATCAGAGAATGTTTTAAAAGAAAAATCGGAAATGGTATGAACATCTAAATCTAGTCTGATAGTCACCAATTTGGTCCTTTATGTAAGCTTCTGAATTACAGCTCCGGGAAGGCTATCTTACCAGACAATGCAATAATTGAAGTAGCATTCCTGGGTGATTCTTTAAGCTAGCCCATTTATACATCTAGGGTTTCTGATCAATAATTCAAAACTTATCGGCTTATAATGCCACTTTGTATATGGTTAAGGCACCACTCTTCATCTTTCATAAATCAATCATGATTAGAAGTTTTAAAAAACACTTACTAATTTATGTCTTGGACAATGGAAGATTAAGAACCAATAAGAAGTTTGATGGCAGGATGTTTAGATGAGAAAAACTTTAATAGTAAGAGGCTTAGGTGATAAAATAAGTAATGCGAGTAGTATTAACGAGACAATATAATATTAATTTATAACTTTAGTTATTTGCAAATGTGTTGTTTTGTAATGTTTTAGTTTGACTTCCAAATCTTTTTTCTTATCATTCCTTGTTTTTGAGGCAAAGGAACTTAAAGTCTATAGAAGAAATAAAAGAGAAAAATTAGTCAACCACAAATTTTAATTTGGTGGGATGGAATGAGAATTGAGTTGACAATAAAGATAAGAACTGAAATTTAGATTCTACTAGGATTCTTTAATAAGTAAGAGGTAGTTATAAGTTAAATATATTATTATAGTTTAGATATGCTATCCTATTTGTTTAAAACTTAAACATAGAGAAATTTTGTTAGAATATGATTTAAATTTGTTACGGACTCTTTCTTACTAGAATAAGAATTTTAAAAACTTTATAAAAATTTATATGCTTATCCCTTCGTGAATAAAAATACAAAAAATTTTTACAAACTTAAGTTTTAAATTAGAATGGATGATGATGTCTTCTATGTGTGATTCTTAGACTTTGCTAGTGATTCTTAATTTCCTACCCTCTATTGATATGAGCTATATTTTCTTAATTTGTTAATTTTAGCTACTAGTTAATGCTTGTTTTATTTGTCCTACGGCAATTTTAGTCTTTTGTTTTAATTTATTTTAATATAAAAATAATAATTTCCTATTATAAGAGAATTGTCTTATTACCTATGTGACTTTTCACTCGTTCATAAATTTAATATCTAAGACGTGATAAAATATCTCATTGTCACTGTCACAAGTGACGAAAGATTTTATAACTGGGCCGCGAGGGTTCCCACAATTTTAACATTTTGGGGCTTTTGTGTCTTAAGACATTATGAAATATTCCATATTATTCTATTGTACATACAAAAGGACAACATTTTATTACCTTCTTAAGGAGAAGAGAATAGAAAGTGCATAACTATAGCGGACGAGTAAATGGATTTCAATTTAAAGTTTTCCAAAAGTGACTCCCAAAGATTGAGCGACGAACCCCAATTGGCTTTTTTTAGAAAACAGGGGGATGAAGGAAAAAGAAACACCACCCTGAAAAAACGTAAAATACCTAGTGTAAACAGCTTGAATGATTCAGGCACAAGGACAGAGATGCAGTCCACTAAGAACGGGACGACGCAAATTGGACCAAATGTGCTGATTCATCCTTATCCTGATTCAGCAGTTTCCTAGAAGTATTTCACATGGACTTTTGCTATTCTTCGTCAACAGCCAGAATAGAACCCTAAACCAATCACAATCAACCTTGACAATTACAGCAGGCGCCTTTTGTCTCAACCTTGTTTCGACTTTCTAATGTACCGTTCCTGACTTCTGTGAACCATTGTTACGTCGCCTGTGGCATCCATAGTACCAAAGTTGTTCGGTAGCCTTTCTAGAATGGAGTAACCGAGTTGTTTTGTTAAAAGCCATCTACAATTTAAAAGTTTGTGAATTAGGTTAGCTTTAATCTCTGAGCTAGTGATTCAATTTGTTTTTCCGTTTGTTAGGCGAAGATCATACTTCACTGTCATGTCAAGGAAACAAGTAAATAACAATCTGTCAGGAAGCCAACTCCGTTGCTCTTGAGATAAGTGATTTTGACGTTCATTTGAAGACAACATTTTGTTATCTGCCATTTTTTGGTTCTACCGCACTAACGATCCAAATGGCAGTATTTTGTACTTTCTCAATATTGTGGTACTTACCAAAAACAGCGTCTTGGTGTGATTTCAAGGTCGATTCTTACCACTGGTACGGAGTCTTCAAAATGCAAAAAGAAATGGCAATCCCAAAGCTTGATTGGGCGATTTAGCAAGATGAGATTTGATTTTTCTTTTAATTTTGCATGCTTTTGAACATATATAATCACCCATGCATGCTGATTTCTTTATAGAATGCCTGGGACATGAAGTGGAACAAATTCAAGAAGGAAACTTTTGTATGCTTTGCCTCTACCACTGCAGCTATTATAGTCTTCACTTAATCTGCAACATTCCATTGCACCTGCTAGTAACCAACCAACCATGTACTAGGAAGGAAAAACCGGTGCGGATGATTAATCAACCGGGAAAGTCCATGCATAGCTTATGATACGAATCAAATTATAACATAAAAACCAAAAGGAAATCTTGAGTTAAAATTCTCATTGAACAATAGACTGGTTGCATTTTTACACACTCATAGCAAACAAAGTAGGTAAGTACAAAGAGATCGATGAGACTGATTTTGCATCTCATGGTTTTATCTTTAGTTTTCACGATAAAATGAACTCATTTAAAAAATTATATGGAAGTAAAACAAAATAAAGAAAAGAAAAAAATTAAAGCAACTTGGCAGAGCCACCACTCCTAAAGCTGTTGTAGCTTCCGCAAGTGCTCTAATAGCGAAGTAGCCTTTCGCTTCGCCCTCTCAGTGCCACTCTTAGCAAGCTCTGTCAAAGGTATTACCGCACCAAGCCTACTTATACAAGAAAGATTCTCAGGATCTCTCTTGCACAAGGAAAGTAAAATGGCCCCTGCATTCTCCTTGCTGCGGGGTTGACCTGTTCTTAATAAATCTATCAAAACAGGAATGGTGCTAGCCTTTACAATGGCAGCCTTTGCTTCTTGGTTGCTAGCTAAAACTGAAAAAATAGTCAGAGCTTCATCAACCATACCATTTGCAGAGTCTGTAAGCATCTTTAATAATGCTGTTACAATTCCTGACCTCACAGCCCTGCCCTTGTTCCCCTGATAAATGCACAAATTGAACAAGGCTGTGGCTGCATCTTTCTTCCCTCTAGTACTTCCATTTTGAAGCAATTCTACCAGAGCAGGTATTGCCCCCGAAGCACCAATGATTATTTTGTTCTCATCAGCAAGGGATAAGCTAAAAAGAGTTGCTGCTGCATTTTCTTTCGCTTCCACACTTCCAGCTCTTAGAACTTGGACAATAGAAGGAATAGCACCAGCAAGCATTATTAGTCCCTTGTTATTTTCATAGATTGATAGATTAAGAATGGACGTGACAGCATTTTCTTGTATTGAAACATCTTCTGCAGTCAATAGGTTGATTAGAACAGGAATGGCTCCTGCTTCTGCTATAAGTATCCTGTTATCAGTACTTCTTTTGGATAGTGACCTGATTTCTGACACAGCAGCTCTACGCTCCTCAATTGACCTACTTGAGAGCTTGCGAACAAGTGCCTGAATGGCTACCATGTCACCACTAACATCACGGAAAGATCCATCACTCTTTTTCAATCTTCCATTTGCTAACCCAGTTGGCTGCTGAATCTTGTGCTTCTCACACCACTGTGATATTAAACTTCTCAATACATAATTGGGGGTCAAAGTCAAATGTTCAAGCTTCTGTTGAGTTTTTGGACATGTTGTGTTGCCAGAATCTATCCATCTCTGTATGTACGACCTTTCGTATGTCTGCAAAATTTCAAATTAAATCAGAAAGGTAAAAGAATTCCGAAGGTTGATGATTTTGATGCTTCCAAGCACATATTGAGGAAAAAAAAACAGCTTAACACACTGGTCTGTTCGGAAATGTTTTACCTGTCCTGTTGCAACTATAACAGGATCCCTCATCAGTTCCAAAGATATTGGGCAGAGAAAATCATCAGGAATTGTAACTGCATCAGGCTTTTTCAATTCTTCTAAACTAGTTTTAGCTGGATTATCTTTCTTGCTATCATCAACTTCATTTGACTTGCTAATTGCCTGATCTACAATGCAGCTTTTTGAGCTGTTACTTCCTGAAACAGTTTCTAGGCTTTCCGTAACTTCCTTGACACTACCACTGCCACTATTCTCAATATGCCAGCTTCTAGTTAACCTGTTCCCCTTTGATACCTGATTGATATCATTGTCCGTGGACTGAATTAAGGTAGCCAAATTCATTCTTGAATTAATTGAGTCATGTCTTTCAATAGCTCTTTGCAACTGTGCTCTTACCAATACAACCTAGGAGGCGAAAAATTGTTGAGGTTGCAATCCACTGAATGCAAACAGATAAAAGTTATCACAAAGAAGTTACATCTGAACCCGTACCTGCTCTTGTACTTCCTCTGAGATATCAAACTGATCATACGGTATCTTAGCCAAAGCATTGTGCAATTTCAATGTCACACACTGAAATTGGGAAGCAATTTCCTTCCCTCCATCCTTAAACCAAGAAATAGCAAACTCAGCAAGGTAGCAACCGAATTTTCCAGAGAGGAAGCAGCAGCTATTATGGAGTTTCATTTAAAACAGTTTTTATACATAAAAAAACCAAAAATAAAAAAGGAAGTCCTTTCTGAAGGATATGCTTCCATACTAGAATTTAGCTTTCAATAGGTCCAATCCTTACTTGGAACCAAAATAACAGATTTAAATTATCCCCTTCACAATTCTGCTTTTGGTAAAGTTAAAATCTTTACTATCTAACCACTGTAAGTAGGCATTTACAAACTTCAAATCGTAAGAATGATAATTCAGTAAACAATAATCCAACAGTCAATTGACTGTGATGTAGTCTTCGTGGAATCTTGCTCCCACTTCTATTTCTAAACTCCCTCATTTAAAGAACATGAATTTAAGATTACCAAATGAAACAATCTTTTATCTTTTAGGAAGTTACCAACTGAAGCCCTCTTCAACAACCAATATCAGTGAATCAAACAAAAATGAAGTACTACAAGCCAGGTTATCTTCAGCGCAAGAACAATAACTAGAAACTAGAAACCAAAATAACCATACCCCAGAATGTCTAACCCAAAGGAACAACACTATCAGAGAGAGAGAGAGAGAGTTAAGCTTACAGAACTATTAGCGGGCTCAAAACTGGAAGCAATGAAACTCAGAAGTTTTGCATTTTGAAGGGAAACAAGTAGATCAGAGCACCAACTACCAGAGGAAGAAGAAGAATAAGAAGTGGAAGCATCCAACGGCGTAGATTCACCCTTGAAATCCCTTATCTCTTCAAGGAAATGAGTCAACAAAGAAACCCGACGAACCAGATCGGTATACTCCTTTCTGAACACCGACCCACCATCATTTCCGACAGACATTCCGGCAATCTCCCGGACGAGGTCGAGGAGGAGCACCACAGAGGCACTGCCGGCCATTGCCCTGTGGACGACGGCCGACGATAGACGTAAAGTATGAATCTTTACCTCTCTCTCCGCGTCTCTCTCTCGTAAAGCTCCAATCTTTCTGTGAAGAGGTTTATTATAATAATACTCTTATTAATGTGTAGCCTCCCTCTTATTTGGCTCAAAACTATAAGCCGGAGGGTGACATGTTCAAGCCGTACTTAGAGAGAGAGAGAGAGAGAGAGAGACATGGGATTTTCATACAGCATTTTCTTTTTAATTTTTCACGGTCTTATTTTATTGGTTTAGAAGGAGAAGAGAAATAGAAATTGGAAATGGAGAGAGAGGGAGGAGATAGCGAGATTCGTGGCACGAAGTTGTGTTATGTTGTGTGTGTGTGAGGGGGAGAGAGAGGGAGAGAGTACAGCTGGATTTGGAATATAGGGATTTGTCCATCAACTACAACTGGTTGTCTACTACTAGAGAGTAGTAACAACTTTCCACCAATACAATTTATTTATACCCTAGGGTTAAATTTGATAATAAGAGAAGATTGATTGTATTGTGATGCAAGGCTGGAAAGAAGAAGCCATCATCACCACTAAATTGTTTGTTTTTGATTTTGGTACTTATCCATTAAGGGATAGGTATAAAAAGACTTGAGAGAGTGGAAAACACACAGCACATGCAACTGAGGGGACCCTTGCGTTTCTTTTTCCTCAAAAACAGTATCCACTTTGTTAACGGTAGTATGTTTTTCTTTTTCCTGTGCATCCTACTTTACTACAAACTTATTTTATTCTGTTCTGCACTTTACCTTGATTAGAATTCATTGTAAAAGTACTCTACTTCTTTAGTAATTTTTAAGCAAGTCAACCTTTTAATGTAAGATTGTGTCTGGAATTACTGATTCATAAAATTTTGTATATATAGTAACAAGTTTTAATAAAAGTTCAAAATATTGTTCTTTTATAAGAAAAGATTAACTAATAATTATTTTCTAAAATGGCTTATTTTTTAATGATCAAATACTATAAACTATAGTTTTTGGTTAGTTATTCCATTATTTAAAGGCTTTTAAACCAAGTATTCAAGCAAATTATTATAAGCTTGCAAGAGCTGTAGCTGTGGCTGCATAGGTTTTTGTTCTTTGATATTTGAGAATCATTGTCAATCTTGTGGTTAAGATGAAACTTTAAATTATAATTACCAATCACACATTTCCTTCATGAGCATCTCTTAATTTTCAGACTTCTATTTCAATTATTATAATTTTTTATACTGAAATTGGAAAAAACATCAGATAGCAGAGAAGGTAATCCTACTTTCCTATAAATCAAATCCCTTAGTTGAATACATGATCATAACTTGGGTTATTACATAAAAAAAGTTACTAAAAATTATAACATAGAAATACAATAGATGAGATTGAAGTTTTACCATTGCATTTTTATATAAATAAACTAACACGTAAAAGTTTCCTAACTAATTATGACCGCCACATGCATTCCGCGTACATATATTTACGTAGAGGATACATGAAACGAATGTTTGTTGGAAAATTATCTAATTTCCAACTTAAATGGCTTACTGTTTCCATCTTGATAATGACCAAAACCACGTGCATGCCAATCCATGAAAGCTTGTGGAAGTCAATGAGTTGATCAGAACATTGAAACTTCTACCTTATTGCATGGAAGATTATCAGAAACTGGAAACGTAAATGAGAAGTCGTTTTGCAAAAAACATGTCCCCATTCATGAAACATGAAGAGATATGGAAATGCCCTCACATTGGATGCCCGAAAATTAGGTGCTAAGAAGAAAAATGATAGTTGACAGCTTGACAAATTCCCTTCCCCACCGCTAAAACCATTGAAATAATGATCATTTTTATCCAGACAGGGAAAGATCGCATTTCCAAAATCATGGGTCTTTTCTGGCTAATGTGCTGTCTACCACCTGTCTCTCTTCTTCAATACCCTGATCATGAGCCCACTTTTGAAGGAAAAGGTCAATGGATATGAGCTAATTAATCAAACAAAGGAATCATCATCCCTCTTATTTTCCTCTTCCTTTCTTTCTCTAATCACAATACATCATTAATGAAAAATAATATTGAAAGTCTGGTTTTGCAAAATCCGGTTCTTCCTTAGTTGCTTTTGAATTGTCTCTATCGGTTGTTTAATGCAAACAATTGTTATTAGTAACTGTCAATATTTCAGAAAAATTAAACACGCAAAGAATAAATTGACAATCAAGATTTGGTAACGCAGTTCCGTATACTTTACCTACGTCTATGGAGCTTTCACCTAGCTTAATCAACTTTCACTTGTGATATAATAGTTTTACCCAAGATTTTACTGAACCAACACACTCAATCCTTCACCTATTCTCTCGTACTCAGACCCTATGAAAGTATATCACTCCAAATGAACAATGTTTGATAATAAAGATGAAAATAAGACAACTCAAGTGATTAAATTAATCAAGATATAATCAAAGAAAAAACTTGAGATAAAAGACATTCTCCCATATGTGCAGCCTCATCAACTCAAAATTATGAGAAGTCGTTCAACAAAAATTATGTTGTGAACCTTCAAAATAATTAGTGAAGAGATCCACACACAACAACCACAAAAAGATCATCAAATGAACATGTATTTCATCACTGAAACATTTAAAAATACATTTGCACAATTTATCACTTTACTGCCCGATTTTCTCACACAAAATAAGCAACATACCAATTATTCACTCACATATGTAGAAACGCAACTACCAAGAATAGCTCAATAGAGCATGTAATTGCTCACAGAAAAAACAAAGAAATGCAACTACACAAATTGATTAATTTTTTACCAGTTTTTCCCTCACAAAATCAACAACTCAGCTGCCAAGAAAATTCCACAACCAATGAAGAAAACGCAGTTGCCTAAAATGGATAAGATCATTAAAAAAATCTAGTTGTCTTAGATAACCCAAATCACCGAAATAGGCTGCTAAAGACAACTCCAAAATTATCAAAAAATCTGCAAATTATCCTTATTAAGATATGGTGATATTATCTCAAATAAATCATATCTTTACTAAGATTTTATGCTTAATAGAATCTTTTGCTTCATGAATCTCACATAAGGAGGGTAACTTATAATAATGATATTTCACATATAACCAACTATGTTCAATTACAAATAATGATCAAAATTAATTAATATGATATCCTTACAAATATCTTAACAATCTTCCCCTTTTTTTTGCATGATTTGTTACATATTAGAA
>JAOQMP010088202.1:0-16867 GCA_027563575.1 Erythroxylum pedicellare
CAATTTCAACTTGATTAGGTTTAAGTCTAACGATTACAAACGATTTCCGGAATAAGATAACTAATTCGTTGAAAAAACAACTCCTAGTTAACCTTATAACTTTTACCTAATCAGCTTGATGATTAAATTTCTAGTTGATTAAATTTCATACTTATTTTAAATTTAAAAGTCACTTAAAAAGTTTAATTCCAGTCATTAAAATGATATTATTTTTTAAATTTATAAATTAAAATTTTTAATATTATATTATTTTAAAATATAAATAAATAAACAAAATATGATATAAATATTTATATCATAATTAAATTATATTGTAAACAAATATAATTTAATTATTATATGTGGTCAACGTGGAAGAACAAAGTCCAGTCCTTTTGTCTGTGCTTCGGATTGGAACGTTTAAAGGAGACAATATTAACTGTCACTTTATTATATCTTATACTCTTGCTCGTCTTTTATCAACTAAATTCTGAAACTTCAAAAACGTAAGAACCCCTAACATTATTCCGAGAAAATCGACAAGACTTCATTATTGAAAGCCCATTTATAATAAAGAGTTTATGCCACTTGTATTGCTCGAATGATAAAAGAAGCTTTAATTTTATATTATTGTATAAACAACAAATTTTCAAAATAAGATTTGTGTTCATTTAGAGAAAAAAGACATCAACTCTGAAATCAATGTATTTGAATATACCAAAAAATGAAAATTTTAAATTTTAAAATGAAATTAAAAAAATTGAATGGGTTGAATTTGAGCATAAATTAAAATAATGTCGTTTTGATGTAATTGATTAAAATGATATCATTTTATTAATGTGTTGAAGAATTAATAAGATCAAATAATCTTGTTTACGTCGATATGCCGAAACAATGATGTTTTTTACTAAAACAACTTAACTATTTGAGTTAGGTTTAGTTGAATCTCTAAATATGAGCCCCTCCAAATTCTTTTAAACTTAAATCTAATTTGTTACCTTCAGATTAAATCAAACTAATTTTGGTAACCTTAACCAATACTAACCTTGCTTAGTTAAATTTTTAACCTCCATAATTTTCACATCATAAAGTGTATAAGAAATATGATATTTTCAGTTATTACAAAATGGGGTATTGAATAGCTTCTTTTTGTGAGAAAAGACAAGGTTTTATCAGTTTCCATTTAGATCAAATTTAGGAGAAAGAATCATATGGTTTGACATTGTTGGTCGATGAAGTTGAAGAGAAAGATAAAGAAGGATTTGCTAGGAGTTGAAAATTTAAGTTTGTTCCACTCGATTCCTTTGTTATTATAGATTTTAGGTACAAAAGGATTAGAATTGTAAACAACCAAAATTGCAAGAGATCCTATGATGGCTGATCATTGTGGGTATAATGGTAGATGTTCGAAACCAAGTTACTAGGAATGATGGCACTAGAAATAATATTGTTTCTATAAAGTAAAGATCTAGAAACAGGTTCGCAAAATCTACTCTTCAGGGTCGTGTTAATTGGTTGAAAGGCCTTTGATTGACGGCTGATACCTTATACTATAAGATTATTTGATCTTCATAAAGTTGAAAGTAGCAGAGATTCCTAGAGGGCTTAGCAGTTATTTTAGGCATCTGCCCATACTCATTCCAACCCTCAGCTCTCTTTTCTAGGTTTATCAATATTGACTCAACTAAATGCACTTCTAATACTTGTTCTGCCCTAAAGATGTCATTTCAACTGGAAATATGTTTTTTTAAAATATTTTTTGGTTATTATCAAAATTCCAAATCTAATATGGATCGTACATGAATGATAGTTAGAGTCGGCAGCTTTCTTGGCTAATGGAGCTGGTTTATGTAGGAAGTTTTTGAAGCCTGTAGACTTATCATGTAATGTTTCTTATTATTTTGATTCTTCTACTTAATAGTGATGTATCCACTGACTGTTGCTTGTAAGTATACATTACAATATTAAAACCTTTTTAAATTTATCTAGGCTTATAACTGCCATCAGTGTTTTGAAAACCGGACCGAATTGGTCAGTTGGACTGGAGAGCTGGTGACCCGGAGCATGAAACGGTCCGGTTTAGCCTGTATTTTTTGTGAGTGATTGGCCCGTTCATTTTGCAGTCAGACTGGTAAAAACCACTGAACCAGTGAAAGAAAGAACCGACCGGTCCATTTAAAATGTCTTGATTTTGATGATTTTAACTTCAATGAATATCATGATCAGTGATCTTTTTAAATTTTTTTTTGATGAAATATGACTAGTGAGCTTTATTATCTTATTTTGTATTGTGTTGGTGAACTTAAAAAAAACTTGTATATTTTGAAGTTTGAAGGTTTAAGTTAAGTTTACAATTAGATAAATAATTAAGTAGTATGTTTAAAAATTATCTTATATATTATATAATATAGAAAATAAAAATTTATATATTTATTAGTCACCGATCGATCACGGTTGAATTCCGATTGAACCATTGACCTTTGAATCAGTTGCTTCTTTGATTCAGTCACTGGTCCGATTTTTAAAAAATTGGCTACCATATACCTCAATTGCTCCACTTAAAACAACTTTCTATTGAAAATTAGGTTTTATATACAAGAAACTATGTGGGCTTTTTTGGGCAGAGGAATTAGAATAATTTTTCCAAAGTCCTTATATAGTAGTGAAGCTTAAGTCATAAAGCTCAATTCATCCATCCATTTGTGATCGTTGACCAATAATTTCATATGTTTCTGAACTCCTCATGTCACTCGTGTTTAAGTATTTTGCTCTATTATCACAATACATATGTTTTACATAAACAATCAAAAGGAACAAACAAGAGAATTATGAGAAAAACAATCTTTTATTGTTGAGGTCAATTGGATCCATCGTAACATAATTATTGAGATAGACTTCTTTTGTTAGGTCTTTACCTCCTTTTCCTTGATTCATCCTGACCATTGAATTGATTTGCTCCTTAGCCACCTTCCGATTTAGGCATTTAGGAGCAAGTGTTACCTTTCATAAATGAAACAAGCAATATCTTATTTTGTTTATTTCTTAAGCTTATGTTGAGAAGATTCATAATCTATGATTTTTCATATTTTCATTTGCCTTCTTTATAAATTTATTTAAATATATAGTTAATGCATTAAAACTATAAAATTATCCTTTTGGATATAAAAAGCTAAACATACATAAAATTTTAATATCAATAAGATAAAAATAATAAATTTAAGTTGATTACTAGTATTAAATATAAAATTTTAAAATGTTTTAAACATATTGTTGAAAAGCATATACATGGTAGGTAATTTAAAATTTGGAAAGTAAATATTTTTTGGACATAAAAAGATAAACATGCCTAAAATATTAATGTTAATAAGATCAAAATATCATAAATTTATGTTAACTTCTATTCTTAATCATAACAATAAAATAATAATAGGTATAAATATTGGAATATGGTAAGTAATATAATATAATGATATATATATGGTAAGTAGTATAAGATGTTAATTGGAAGTTTAATAATCCTTATAGACAAAATAACAAATAAAGTTTCACGCCTAATACTCCATTGAAAAGGAAAAGAAATAATGTTTTTTTGGATTCCAAGTGACATTAGAGTCGGTAGAAAAGGTAAAGGGGTTTCCAATATTTGGATTCCCAAGAAGGCTCCTTGTATGTTCCAAGCCATCAATTGAAATAGTTAAAGATCGTCCCTCAAGGTCTAGTGAATTGATACCTTCGTCCATCAATTGTTTTGCTTTAACTAAATTTACAGAAGTTATAATGAATGATTTCCAAGATGCAGTATAGACAACGGTAATAGATGAACTACACGTACTAAGCATTTTAGCTAATGAGCAAAGAGAATAGAACAATCAGAGCTAAACTAAACTGTATTAGGAAGTCAAATTCAAACACATGCATACCCGACTGATAAACTCCATGATCGTCAAGATGAACAAACATAGTTTTTGTAATTGACTACTATTTTGAAACAACCGAATTTCCTAATCCTGTACGAACCATTAGGACATCACCATTGCCTCCATTTCTATCTATGCTTTTTTTTGAAGATTTGTGGAAGCTTAGCACAACATATAGTATATACAATCAAATGTTCATGTAATAGCTTTTAGAATAAAAAATGAGATACTGATAATAAAGAAAGAGAGGTAGTTTGGATGTTATTAAAAACCTTGAAAAAGAACATCAGCCATGGAAGATAAAGGATGATTAGAGTTTGATAAGGGTGTTAGCTCAAGGTTTATGATAAATAATTTTGATGATAAGTGTATAAGATTTCAAAATTCAATTTGGATTTATTTCCTTATATAGGCAACGATATAATTCTTAAAAGGAAATAAAATCATAGAATAATTGCTTTCTTTTTCTGCAAGAACCTGCTTTATAAACTTACTTTTTTAGAAATGATTCCACAACATCCCGAAGGATCATACTAATTTGAATAATCAGCTCTAGAAGCCTTAAAAAATGTTCTTCTTAACATCTAAATATCAAAGATTTCAGTAGAGATGATTTCGAAGATTAAGCATGGCTAGTTGAAGAAATTGTCTACTTAAAGAAGAGCCACTGCATTTGCGAACAACACATGAGGCTTGCAAAATGTCTTAGAGCATCAATATCCTTGAAAGTTACATCAAACTCTTTGTGCTTTAAAAAGTAATATCAGTCTATTAAGAGAGACTACTAAATTCTTTACACATTTCCTGTTGAGAGCTTGTAAAAGCTAGCAAAATACTACTAGTGTGGAAGGTTAAAAAATCTTGAAAAATATATATTTGTGAGCTTGAAGATATTCGTCAAATTACTACTTAGTTTTTATAGTGACATACTCAATTTGGATACTTGGGAACTGGACATAGTCTTTGTTATAAGTCGAACCAATATAAATATACTTTGTCATTTTCCCTCTTCCTTATTTTTAAGTTTTTGCATTATAAGTTTTCAAAAGACTCCTTCATTTTTTCTAAAGGATCCTTCTGTTTTTATATTACAAGAGGTTTCTTTCAAAAGTTAGCAGGCTCCTATCAATTAAACAGGCTCCTTTCTTTTTGAGCACTAGTAGGCTCCTATTGATTAAAAAGGCTCCTATAATTTGAGCACTAGCATCTCCTTTCGATTAATTGGCTCCTTTATATTTAAGCGTTAACAGGATCTTTTCAAAAAGTTTATAGGACCCTTCTATTTATAAATTTATTTTGTTCAAGTAGGATTTTATTAATTTGAAAGTATCTTGAATTTTTTTAACACAAAATTCACATCTCTCTTGCGGGTGTTTACTTTATCATTTCGTATTAGAGCGAGGTTTCACATTTATTGTGTTTTATAGCAAGTGATAGATCATGACAAACAATTTGAGAAGCGTTAAAGGATAATCTGTTTCAAAGCCTCCTTATTTCAATGGAAACAACTACTCATACTGGAAAGAGAGAATGACAATCTATCTCCAATATGTAGATATTGAAGTCTGGTAAGCCATCAGAGTTGGGGCTACACTTCGCTCTACAAAAAACATAAAAGTATGGTCTATTGCTGACAAAAGAAATGCACAACTAAATGCTAAAACAAAACATCATCTGATCTATGCATTATCTTCATAAGAATATGAGAAGATATCCTACTGCTGTACAGCAAAGGAAATGTGGGATAAACTGCAAGTCACCTTTGAAGGAACGAATGAGATAAATAAACATAGAATAAGCCTTTTAGTGCATCAATACGAAACTATTGTCATGAAATGGGGAGAAACCATAGATGAATTCTTCGAAGAGTTCAACAACATCATCACATCCGTAAAGAACTTAGCAAAGATATATCCTAATGATGAGCTTGTAATGAAGATTCTAAGATCATTACCAAAGGAATAGAGACCTAAGGTGATAGCTCTAAAAATTGCAAAGGATCTAGATACTATTTCACTCGACTGGCTATAAGAAAAACTGAAGATCCATAAAACTAAGCTTATGCGAGATGAAGGATCCTCCTACATAATAGAAATGACACTAAAAGCAACTGATGAATCAAACGTTGATGAAAGTGACACTAAGTTCTAAATAAATGGAGAAAAAGAGTTTTAACTTTACGGTCAGAAAATATGTTTATTTCTATAAAAAGAAGTTGATGAAGAAAATAGAAGGAAACAAGAAAGTTGAGAACAAGTTCTTATAAAAAAGCGACAATAACAATAGCAATACACAAAATAATTAAATCATATGCTATCATTGCAAGAATTCTGGACACACAAGACCTGAATGTCCTCTTCTTTAAAAGGACAAATCAGAGAATAGAAAATTTAGAAATCAAGCGATACTGCATCCTAGTTAGATGAGGATTCTGAAAACTTTGAAGAAGAGCTAGAAGAAGTCAGCAATGTTTACTTCATGGCTGAATCAGGAGATGATGAGGTATATTATTCTGATTCTGATATTGAAGTTGATGAATTGAAAAATGAATATCATAAATTGTATGATCAGTACAAAAAGTTGATAGCGAAGTATTTTAAAGAAGTTAAGAAGTCTAAAAATAATGACACATTTTTAAAGAGTAAGATGAAATCATTAGAATCTGTGAATGAGAGTTTAAAGACCAAAAATATGTCTCTTGAAATTGATTATAAGTAAAAGGTCACTCAAAAGGAAGCTTTGGAAGAAAGAATAGCTAAGTTGGAAAATACTTTGCTTGAGAATGATTATGATAAAGTGAGACAGCTAGAAGAAAAGGTTGTCAGCCTAGAACTTAAGAAAGAGAAATATGCAGGGAAGATCTTATCTCTATAGAAAGATCTTGTAAAGTTCATTGGTGGAAGGAACAACCTTGATGCACTTGGTAAATGGATTTTTGATAAAGCTAGAATAGGATGCAATAAAAATAATAATATTAGGCCATGCAATGATTTCTTTGTTAAATCTAGCAGTAGTTATAGTCAAAACAATAAGAACTTGATACATGGTAGAAATTATAACAATTCTCATTCATCTGTTTTATGTTTCTCCCGTGGTAGACATGGTCACATTAGTTATTCTTATAAATTTGGTAAAATGGAGAAATTATCTCAAATGTATGTTTGGAGACCAAAAGGTTAAGCTACTAACCTGAAAGGACCCCAAAAAAAATTTGGGTACCTAAAATGAGATAATATTTTTCTTCAGATATACTTTAAAATAGAGATAAGAGAAATTCAATGAATAGTCAATAGTGACTGTTCTACACACATGACAAGTGAAATATCACATTTCAATTGTATCGAAAGAAAAGACCGAGGTAATGTCGTCTTTACTGACAAAAGTAAAGCACCAGAATTAGTAAAATTGGTGATTCTAGCTCCACCTCTATTGACAATGTCCTTTATGTTGATAGTTTGAAAAATAACCTGTTAAGTGTAAGTCAATTATGTGAAAAGGGTTATAGAGTCATTTTCTATGCATCTTATTATGAAATAGTCGATAATCATAATGATAATATTGTATTCATTGGTCTTAGAAATAAAAACATATATTATAGTCAACTAGAAGACATGTCTTTACAAAGTGTTAAGTGTTTTGTTTAGAAGGATTTGTTTATTTGGCACAGAAGATTTGGATATGCTAGCATGAACATTCTATCAAAATTGTCCAAGAATGAGTTAGTAAGAAGACTACCTACCCTGAAGTTTAAAAGCAATAAGAAAATTTCATATAAAAAAAGGACATTGCATTACTTCAATTCGGAGTTATCATGGAGGAGAATTTGATAACATAAAGTTTGAAGATTTATGTGATAATAAGGGTATAACTCACAACATTTCATGCCTAAGGATTCCTTAGCAGAATGATGTGGTTGAGAGAATTAGTTGATATGGTCAGGACAATGTTGTGTGAAAGTGGCCTACTCTATGGTTACTGGGCAGAAGTAGTATCAACTGTGTGTTATATACTCAATAGGTTCCTTATAAGAACTATTCTAAAAAAGACCCCCTATAAGCTGTAAAAAGGAAGAAAATTGAATAATGCTTACTTTTGAGCATTTGGTTGCAAATACTTAGTTCTAAATAATGGGAAAGACAACCTTTGAAAGTTCGATGCAAGATTAGATGAAACTATTCAATGCAAGATTAGATGAAACTATCTTTTTAGGCTATATTACTGCTAGTAAAATATTTAGAGTTTATAATAAAAGAACAAAGAAGATAGAAGAATCAATACATGTGGTATTTAATAAAGCACTACCCCTGACAACAGCAACTGATTCAAATGATGAAGAGCATCCTTTGGTTCCTAAAAATACATCAACTACACCTACAGTACCCTCTGAATCACAAGATCAAGAAGGTCCTTCTGAAGCCAAGATGGAGCAGGCTCCTTCCTCTCAGTAGGAGCCTATGCAACGAAGAACACTAAGAAAATGGAGAGGTCAAGATACACATCAATACATTTTGGGAGACCTTTTTAAAACTTTAAGAACCATACCATCCTTCAAGTACATCTTTGTTTCCCTCATCTCATAATTAAAACCAAAAACCATTAAAGAGGCTCTTACTGATTGAAATTAGGGTTCAGCTATGAAAGACGAATTTAATTAGTTTGGTAAAAACAAAGTTTGGAAGTTGGTATCTCGTCCACAAAACAAGTTAGTCATTGGAACTTGTAGGGGTATTTCGAAACAAACTCAACAAAAATGGTAAGGTGGCAAAAAAGAAAGCAAAACTTATAGCTCAAGGTTATAATCAACAGGAAGGTGTTGATTTTAATGAAACTTATGCGCCTATTGTTAGATTGGAATCAAGTAGAATTTTACTTTCCTTCGTATGCTATAAAAACTTCAAATTGTTTCAAATGGACATCAAAAGTGCTTTCTTAAATGGATATATTAACAAAGAAATGTTTGTTAAGCAACCTCCAGTTTTTGAAGATGAAAACTAACTTGATTACGTATTGAAGTTGAATAAAGCTCTATATGGTCTAAAACAAGCTCCTCGAGCATGGTATGAAAGGTTAAGTAATTTTCTGCTTGAGAATAACTTTGAAAGGGGAAAGGTAGATAAAACCTTATTCATTAAGAAAAAGGGGAATGATTTGCTTAGTGCAAATATATGTTGATGACATAATATTTGGTTCTAGTAATTAGTCCTTCTGTGAAGAATTCTTAGTATCGATG
Organism: Erythroxylum pedicellare; assembly: GCA_027563575.1. Taxonomy (NCBI): domain Eukaryota; kingdom Viridiplantae; phylum Streptophyta; class Magnoliopsida; order Malpighiales; family Erythroxylaceae; genus Erythroxylum; species Erythroxylum pedicellare. Next base: position 9,127 of record JAOQMP010088202.1, read on the forward strand.
TAGGGGGAGTTTGAAACAAGCATGATGTGAGAAGTGTGCTTCTTTCTTGGATTGCAAATTAGGCAAACAAAAAAAGAAATCTTCATTAGCCAAGATAAATACATAAAGGAACTCATCAAGAAGTACCATTTTGGGAATGCCAAACCTATAGGTACTCCTATGTATACTAGAACAAAACTTGATAAGGATGAAGAAGGCAAGGCTACGGATGAAACAAAGTATAGAGGAATGGTTGATTCGCTACTATATCTTACAATCTCAACACCAAACATTATGCTAAGTGTGTGTGTTTACGCACACTTTCAATCAAATCTAAAAGAAAGCCACCTTCAAGCAGTCAAGAAGATCTTTTGATATCTTCAAAGAACTATGAATAGTATCTTAAAACTTTTAACATAGTTGGCTATTATGATGCAGATTATGCAGGTGATAAAGTTGGTTAAAAAAGCACAAGTGGTCATTGTTAATTTCTTAAAGGATGTCTAGTTTCTTGGTCTTGCAAGAAACAATATTACACAACACTTTCAATAATTGAAGAGGAATATATAACAGCTACCAACTGTTGTGTTCAAATCTTATGGATGAAGCATCAACTCCAGGGAATTTCTTTATGAACATTAATCATATTCCTATATTATGTGATAATACTAGTGTAATAAATCTTTCGAAAAATCCTGTGCATCATTCTATGACTAAGCATATAAAAATTAAGCATCATTTTCTTAGAGATCATGTTTTAAAAGGAACCATTGATCTTTTACATGTTAATACTGAAAATTAAGTAGTTGATATCTTCCCTAAGCCACTAGCTGAAGATAGATTTTGCATGTTAAGAAAAGAGTTTAGTATGTGCAGACCATCTGATATTATATCTGTATGAATTTTCTATGCTAACTCTCTGTAGACATTAGTATGTTCTTTCTACTTTAGAAGGATCCTATCAATTTTAAGAACTCCTCATAGTAAGCTCCTTCTATTTTAGAAGGCTCTTCTTGGTTTAATAGACTAGTATACACATGTCCTGAAAAGGAAGTCATTTATGGCATCATTTCAGCATTTAAAGAAACACGAGCGCTGTTCTAACAAGCAGCTGTATAGGACTAATAAAAGATATGCAGATGATCCACTTCCTCTTTTAGCATATATGACTGTCCTTCTTCACTCGAAATCAATGCTTAAAATTATTTAGTACTCCTTAAGCAAGCTTTGTTCTTCTACTCATACTCACTGTTCTTCGAAGAGCTGCTTTTTACTCTCTACATTCTAACTCTTTTTTTTCATCTTAAATCTTCTAAACCTTGCCCATCGTTCTTATAATGGAACAAACGAAACAAAAGGGGCAGAAGAAAACCACAGCTTTAACTTCCAACTATGAACAAACTCTCATTTCTGATTCTTCTTCTCTATCTCCAATAGTAGGCCCTTTGAATACTCCTATTGAACCTATCTCTGTTTCCTCTAAACCCTAAATTTCATAAACACCCTTTTAGGAAACTCCAAAGGAGAGAAATTTTACCTATGCTTTCCCTAGAATCAGACTTAGACTCCTCCTCTAAAAGCAATGAACCTTCAACTGGATATTAATTTATCTCTTACTCTAATGGAGAAGAAGAAGAAGAGAGAGAAGAAGAAAACGAAGAAGAAGAAGTAGAATCCTTAAGTGAGGGGGAGTAAACAAGAAAAGTAAGATTTCATATACCTATTCTTACTCTGACCACTCCTACTCCTTCCACTACTCCTAAAACTGATCCTAAGGATAAGAAAGTGCCTGAAGTGCACTAGGTTGTAAACGATGATGGATTAGATGGAGAAATGACTCCATTATTAAGGAGACCACGAACTAGAGAAAGTATCGCAAAAGAAGCTCTACAAGAAGAAACCATTGAGAAAGAAAAGGAAGAAGAAGAAGAATTAAGGAAAAGAAAAAGGGAAGAAGTAACAAAAGGCAAAGCGCCTTTGATCGAAGAAAAGACTGAGGATTAAATTGTTATAGATGAACTAGCATTTGAAGAAATCCCTAAGGCTAAGAGAACAAAATCAAAGAAACCCAATAGACTCCAGAAGGGAACACCCTCAGTTTCCAATCGATGGAAGTAGAAGTAAGGTACAAGATGCACTACAAAAAGACAAAGGTAGTAGTAGGAGGCATCTTGCCTCCTAACCTATTCAATAATATCAATATTCTCATCACACCTTTCTTTCTTATTATTGGTTGGGAAAATTTTTTAAATTTGGATGAAGCAATGTGTGATGAATTAGTAAGATGTTTCCACATACATATAAGAAGAGAACAAATTGATGGGAAGCTAGCAATAATCTCGTGGGTACGTGAGTGCGAGATAATGGTTATAGAGGAAATCTTGGGGAACATTCTGGGTGTAATTTTAGTTGGTAGGACTGACGTTCCATGTCACAAGTGGGACATTGCTAATATTGATCTGGGAGAGGCTGTGGACTTTATATGTCTGCATACTAAAAAAGCCTATGAAGGGAGGCCCTAGTGTAGATATAAGGATGCCAAAATTTACTCGGCTCGTAGTTAATAGGTTTGGCCTGATCAAACTGGCCCACAAGCCAGCTGGGTATGGCTAGAGACATTTCGATCTAGGCCACGAGCCACGGGCCATGGGTCAAGGTGGTTGGGCTGAGCTGTGGCCCGAGTCGAGTAGCTCAGTTTATGGCCCATGGCCCGTGGGCTGCCTAGAGCCACAAACAAACAACATCATTTTTTCAGTGGAAGAAATATTTTAAACATGAACAAAACGACATTATTTTGCAAAAAATAAAACGACATCGTTTTGGTTGTTGCAAAACGATGTCATTTTGTTCATGTTTAAAATATTTCTTCCACTGAAAAACGATGTCGTTTTGCTTTAAAAGTAAAATGATGTCGTTTAAGATATAAGATAGTTAATAAAACATGAGACAAAATGACGCCATTTTCTTGCAAGCAAAAATGATGTCATTTTGCCTCTCATTAAATGAAAGCCACTTAGCTACTTCCCTCCCTCGCACGCTCACACCTTAGCCTCCTGTCTCCATCTCTCTTTGTCCTCAACCTCTCACTCACGGTCTCACCTAATTGCTTTCACAGTTTCACTCTCACTCACGAAATGCTTTTCACTTCTCTGTTCTTCTTCTTCATTTCACTTTCTTCCTTCGTTCTTCTTCTTTGTATATCATCTGTCGTGTGCATGTCGATGTAACCTATGGTGAATGAATATTTTTCAATTTGGTTTTTTTGGTTGTCTTGAGAATTGATATGGCTAACTTGAAAACTTTGTATATTAATATTGGGAATATGGGATATTGCTTGTAATGCGTTTGATGAAATGTCGCAGATATTAATGTGTTTGATGAAATGCTTGTAATGTGTTTGTAATTATTTACTTCTGCAGATATTAGAATCTAACCATAATCATCCTTCATAGTTGATTTATCTCAATTTTCTTAAGTCTTAATTAATCGTCAATATAGTCTACAACTGTAGAAAACCAGAGGGCACCGATAACCATCACCTAAAATTGACTACTTAGTTTAATACAATCCTTTTCATGTACAGATAGGTATGTTTTAAATTATTAGTTCTAGGTGGCTACATGATTATGTACTAACTAACCAAGATTAGTAGATTTAACTAACCAAGATTGCAAAGTAAATCTTATTCCTTCACAGAAAGTCATGCGATCGAACTCATAAGGTTTATAAAGCATTTTGATCACTCCTTCCAAAGAAATACTTGGAAATTCTTGAAATACTTGGAAAATTCCTGTCATATTACTTGATTAACCTCTTAAAAAGCTATACTGTATACTAGTTCAAATATAATTGAGTTAAAGTTAAGCCATCAATCTCCTATATTAGTATCACTATAATAATCATAAGTTGAAGATAAGTTGTTTATCATGATTAGGAATGATACAAAAGGTACTCTGTCTTTGGATGTTTTTTACATCTAAAAGAATGAATAGAGGAGAATTAAGATTGAAACAAAAGAAAAAAGAGATTTATGCTTTTGTAAATATGGAGATTTATCAAGTAAGCCTCTAGGTCACATGATAAATGGACAGTTGCTCTACTCATTTTATTATTGACAACATTATAAGATATTGCATCAGTTACTGGATAGCTGACAGTAGCAATAATGTGCATGTGAGTATGAAGTTAATCTTAAGAAGCGTATGTCATATTTGTAGATACAACCTGTGACTAAAGGTTAGGAAATTGAATAACAAACTTAATTTAAAATAAAATATCTTAAATTATTTTATTAATCTTTAGTTATCATTTTTAATGTTATGCTGAATACAAAACACATCAACTGCATTGAACTACTACTGCTCTATTTACCCTCTCTTAAGATCATTTTAAAGCTTCTAAATTTTCTTCATTGCAATACATCTGTGATGTTACAAGCTCCAATCATCATTACTATCTTGATAAATGAAGATGTCTTCAGGGAATTAATGAATATTTATATGTTATCTGTAATGGACCAATTTTATACCACCATCCTCCGTTGAATCTTGCAAAAAGTTATGTCTTAACATGGATATCTTTTGTCATTCCATAAAACAAATAAATGATCCTTTGAAAGTTTAATGGCTGAAGAATATGCATTAGTTTTAGTTCTTTCTACTCCATTCCCAGCTCTATAACTACTTTTCTCATCTATGTCATTTGGCAAGAATCAAAAGTGGCAATCACATGTTTTGCTTTTATTAGTGAAAGTGTCACTGTAGGCTGTTTTTTTGAACTTCGAGGAACTTTCTTTAATCCTAGATTGAAATATAATCTTAAATATTCTTTATGACATCCAAATTTCATACGATTTCACTGTATATATCTAATCAACCTACCTTCCTCACCTTTCTTATAAAGTAAACCATAACTGATGCAATATCTGATAATGTGCATGTGAGTATGAAGTTAATGCCTTTATCATCTTTGTATTAATCCTCTAAATGATCAACCTAACTTACATGGACATTCTAGTGTATTCAAAGTTTGAACATTCTTTGATTTTCTTGAACATTTTGTTTTATATGGAATAATTTAACTAGAATGTAGGCAAAGTATTTTGATTGACATTTCCTAATACATTCTTATTTCTAACCTCAAGTATTTATACGTTTTTTGTCAGATGGATGAGTATATTCCTTTAGTTGATAGTTCTAATCCAGTACCAAAGGTAGAAGTGCAAACTTCTATTCCGATACCAAGTGAGGATAGAAGTTCAATTAGAACTCAAGTTTTTCAACATAAAAGTGAAGTTTGGAATCACTTTAAGAAGACTATATCAACCTGTGAAATTGAAAGGGTAGAGTGTAATTATTTTCAAAAGTTGTGTTCAGGTGGTTCGAAAGGTAGAACGTCTTATTTAAAGAGACATATGGAATCATGTACTAGAAGGAAGATGGTTTTAGGAGGTCAAACATTATTGACCCCCTAACCTTATAAAAGGAAAAAAAAATGAAATAACCGTGACAACTTTTGATAACCATAGAGCAAGAATTTTGATGGCTAATATGATTATTTGAGATGAACAACCATTGTCTATGGTTGAAAGCAAAAGATTTAGGATATTTCTTAATTCACTCCAATCGACTTTTAAGGTTCCAAGTTGAAATACATTGAGGAATGATATTTTCAAAATTTATGAGGACAAGAAGATATAAATATTAAGAGCATTGTCGAGTGTTCAAGGACAAATTGCCGTAACAACGAACATATGGAAAGTCGATAACCAAAAGAAGGGTTGCATGGCAGTGACATCACATTATATTAATAATGATTGGAAGTTATGCAATAGACTTTTGAGGTAATTTATATTCTTTAATATTGTTATCATTGACCTTTTTTCATTATTTTATCAATTTATGATTCATGTTGGTACGTTTTTTCATGATAGGTTCATTTATGTGCCAACATTACATATAAGTGAAAAATTGGCAAACGCATTGAAGACTATTTGATAAATTTGAACATCGACAACAAAGTATCCTCCATCACAATCGATAATTGTAGCACAAATGATGCTATGATTGAGAAGTTGAAGGGTAAGATGCAGGTTGGGAGCTTATTGGCTAGAGGTAAGTTATTTCATGTGCGTTGTTTTGCACATATTCTTAACTTGATTGTGAAGGTTGGGTTGGAGACGATAAAGGAAGCAATAGAGTGTATTCAAAATAGTGTTTTATATTGGAGTGTAACTCTTAAAAGAGTTGAAACTTTTGAAGATGGTGCACAAATTTTATGTATTCCAAATTCAAAGAAGTTGGTTTTGGATTATCCTACTAGATTGAACTCAACCTTTAAGATGTTAGAGTCGGTGATCCTATATGCTGAGCTATTTATTAGACTAGTTGAAAGAGATTCTCAGTATACCTGTCTACCATCAAAGGATTAACGGGACTTGACTAGGGAACTTTGTATGAAGTTGAAATTATTCAATAATTGGACCGAATTATTCTTAGGAACAAAAGATCCAACTTCGCACTATATCTTTAGCACTATGCCCAACATAAAACTTGTTTTATCATTATAGATGTTTAACTCTAATGCAGTGATTCTGACTATGACAGAGCGCATGGTGGAGAAGTTTAATTCTCATTATTCTAAGGTTGGAGATATTATTGTAATATTATATGTGTTGGACCCGAGATACAAGATAGACGGGGTTGAATATATTTGTAATGCATTATACATTGGTGAAGCTCAAGAGTGTCTACATACCATGAAACAATTATAGTATCAACTGTTTGATGATTATGAAGTCAGAATGCAACAAACTCATGATCAAGATCTTAGTAGTACTGCAAACAGTTCAACTTCGACTTCAGTTTTAAGTTCGACCTTTTCTTCTGACCCATTATTGATAAATTCTTTTTCAATTTTTTTGAAAGAGAAAAGGGCTAGGATTTCCTACAATACAAAGGAGTTAGATAAATATTTTTCCGCAGATTATATTCCTGAAATTGAAGGTGAGTCATTCAATATATTGTCATGGTGGAAGACTTTTGCACATAATTATCAGATCTTGCAAGTCATTGCATGAGACTTGTTAGTTATTCCATCATCCATCATTGCTTCAGAGTCTGCATTTAGTTTTAGTGGTCGGATCATTACTCTTTATCGTGGTCGACTTCATTATCACATTGTGAAAGCCTTTATGTGTGTTCAAAGTTGGTTAAATAATGAAGATATTGACGGTAAATTTTTAATATATTTATTTTATCTATCTTTATATTATCTTACTTAATATTGTGTTTTTTATTTTCCTACAACCACATGTATTAATGCGGAGGGGACTAGTGAAATTAATCAACTAATTAAAAGTTATTTTGATCAAATATATGAAGATGTAGTTATTTTGAAAATTCATTTTATTTAATATTACGTTACTAGATATTCATTTTATTTTAATATTATATCACTAAATATAATGTTTGTACATACAGATGATTGGATTCAAACTATTGACAATCTTACTAACAAGTACAATTAGTCAATTAGATGATGCTCTCTTAGTCTCCAGTCTCTAGTCCATCTAGCATGATATTATCTTAAATTTGTAAAATGTATCATTTCTTGTAAAATGATTTAGATAATCATTCGTTTATAGCAAAATTTTCTATAGTTAATGAATTTGGTTTTATCAAATCTCTCTTATAATAATTTATTAATTATTTAAGTAAAATTTAAAATTACAATTAATTGAATTGAAATTCTTAACTATAAC
>JAOQMP010088215.1:0-16866 GCA_027563575.1 Erythroxylum pedicellare
AGTTTAAATTGAATCTTAATATACCTTTTTTATAAAAAAATATTGAAATTGAACAATTATAAAATATTTATAATCTTTTTTGAACAGGTCAAAATGTTTGAGTCTAAATATAATATAAATTTCTTATCTTATCTTATTTACTTTTAAAAGGTATTAATGTATTACTAAATATAATAAAAATTTCTTATCTTATCTTATTCGCTTTTAAAATGTATTAATGTAATATAATGGTGTGTGAAATACTCCGTGAGAATTCAGATGACCTTGATCACTATGAAATTGGAGCCTAAAAAGGCATGTTAAGTTTGATGGAATGTTATGATCATAATTTGTAAGGCAGACCCATGTGGAATTTGATTAATGTTTCGGCTTTCCGTTCCGCGGGCCGCAGCCGAGGCTTCACGGGATCAAGAGTTAGCCAGACTCGATGAATATGGGGTTTTATAGCCTAACGGGTAACGGCTCTTGACAGGTACCTAGAAGCAGAGAGCAAGTAACGTTCGATGAGTGAACTTATTGTGAGGCCTGTAAGTTGACACTTGACAGACTAGTGAGGCTTTAGTACGTATGCCCCACTTGTAGTGCGCTCACTCAAACTGAGATATGAGCACAAAATGGTATCCATCAAACGTGGGGTTTGGTCTTTTGGGGAATTTGTGGCTTGAAATAAAATGAAATCTGGCTTTGCTCTGGATCTCGAAATTGAAGGTATGCTGCTCTATGCACTCAGTCTGAAACTAATACATAAGCACAAAAATGCAAATAATATTTAATGTAAATTAAAGTTTTGTAATCTTGCCATAACTATAAACATATAAAAATTAAAAAACAATTATAATCACGTTAAGTGGCATTTTAATATGGTCTAACGCATATACCAGATTACGAATAAAAAATAATAAATGTAGGGCTTTATAGAAGTTTTTTCATTTACTTTTTTGACTTATTATTTCTATTTATACTAATATATATAATTTAAATAAAATAATAATTTTATCTCCATAAAAATTATAATTGCAATAAAACTTTTAAAAATATCATAAAATTTTAATTGATTGAAAGTCTTTTTTTCCCCCCCCCTAAAGATAACACAATTACAAATTCTGAAGAACTGATTCTGAATGGATACTTGAGTTAATCAAGATTCACTTAAAGAACTAAATAATGGACCTTTAACAGGGTTTGCCTTTTTCTTAGGCTTATAATTCGTGTTTGTATATAGACTTGCAAGTTTTTTGCCTTAAAATTAAGGAGTTCATTTTTTACCCACCACTTGCAATATATGAATTCACTTGTTCTTTATTTTGAAACTAAGGAGATCACTGAACTTGCGATTTATGAGGCTAAGATCTCTTAAATTTAGAAGTCCATTTCTCATCCAGACTTATAGATTGTGAGACTACATATTTTTGTGATATCCTAAAAATACAGGTTTTGGGGTATGCACCTACATGTAACAAAGAACTTGTTTATATTCCGAAAGATATAAGTTGAATGTGACCTTGAATTGAAGTAATAAGAAGTGTGTTGGACCTAAGAATTGAAAGAGAGTGAAGTAATGCTGCCTATTCCATTCGTTTAACTGAATTCATTTACCTTGCAGTTCATTGAGGAATCGTATTTTTGAATCATTCTTTTTGTCATAGCAGTAGTTAGATAATAACTCATAACAAAAGAACAGTAAATAAAAGCGACCGTAAGATTAGTATTCTCTGGCATTCGACTGAATTGATGTTGTGCTGCTATAGGTGAACTAGAAAGTTGCATGGCCTCTCACATTGACACAGAACCTTCAAACTTTAGGACATATGGCAATATACTTCAAATGTGTTTTGTATTTCTTTATTATAAGCAGTTCGAAAATTAGGTTAAGATTCGATCCCGACTATAACAGAATAATTACGAATTTTTTTATATTTTAATTTCCCGAAAATTAAAATCAATTTAATTCTATAAAATGATTAACACATAATCATAATGAAGTGTGAATCTAAATTCGTACTTTATTTTGAAGCTTAATCTTTATATTGTCGTATTTCTCGAACCATTTCCGAAACTCATCCTTCTTAACCACAGTAGCTACACCTATGTTTGGACTAACGATATTCACATAATTGATTGAGAGAACTCTGTAATTCTTACAGAGAGAATTAAGTAAGAAGTGCTAGCTCTATAGAGCTTAAGTCTACTTATAATAAACTTTGAACATTTTAATAATTTAATTGAAATTAAATTCTAATTTTAATTAAACTTTAATTAGAATGACAAATAATTTTAATTAAATACCAACTATATCCAAATAAAATTCAATATCTTATATTGACCTTATTGATTAAATATCTCATATTTAATCATAAAGTTTCTCAAACTTTACAATCAAGTCTAACTTGATTAAATTAATTTTGCTTTCTTCAACCTATTTTATATGGGAGATCCATTAGGTTCTTAAATATGTTAGCAATGATTACAAATTATAATTCTAATTCATAAATTAAAACTGCTTTTAACTTGTCTTTAATTCTCTAATTAAACAATTTATAATCATAGATCAAGATTGGTGTCTAGCAACGCATCATGACCTCCCAGATATTTAGGAATGTTAAAGTAGTTTTGACTAACCTTTCCGTGCATGATTTTTCATATAATTCAATCCTTTCATCATACAATGTTTCGACTAGACTTAGAGCATGAAATTAATGTCTACTCTATTTTGAGTCTAATTACATTAGTTCTCTACTAATGACTATCAATTCAATTAATAACATTTATAAACTATTTACAAAAGGTCATTTCACCTTGGCCAACGATTTCTTGAATTAATACTAATTGAGAATAATAGAACGTTCTCTTTAATTACTTTAGAGTGATGAATTCTACTTTGATCACTCAACTACCTCCATATAGTTCATACTACATCCAATGACTACCGATTAAATGACCCATAATTAAATAGATCATAAGTAGGATCAAAACATAACAATCCATATACAAGATAACTTTGGTGACCTCAAGTCAATGGATCACTTATACAATTATCACAATGAGAATTCTATAGACATACAAGTAATGCTCCAAATAAATTTCTCATGCCAGGTCTGTTAAGTGAACTTGTTCTCTAATAAGCATCCACACGTTTGTTTAAGTATCTCCATACTTTAGCCTATGAGATCGACTACTTCTTTTATAAGAAAAAACAAAATGTGTGCTAGTCTTTTGACATTTTATTAATGTCAAATCTTAATAGAATAATGACTAGAAACAATTTAGGGATAATACATAAATATAATATGAATCTCATAATTATAATCTCATTATATTCATTTGCAATGTATAATTATCTCATGGACATTATCATATACATCTAAATATGTACCAGATAAATAATGCCTTTAAATAATTGTCATTAAACTACAACTAAAGTGATTGACTGTAGGGCATAAATCATTATAAGCATGCTCATTATTTTCTTAACTTAATTATGTGTATGAAATATGTGTGCTTACATGGAGTTATATTTAGGGATTGATATTTAAAAACTTATTCATCTTATCTATAATATTTTTGAAAAAAATCAATGCATGATATGACATTAAGATGTATGTTTTTTTTTTGGTTAATTATACTAGATCCCTTAATGGTTTGGATCTTTTTCATTTCAGTTCATGATTTTCAAAAGTTATCATATACCCTAAGATTTGCTTTTTTGCTTCCTTCATACTCCCTAACATTATGCTCCATTAAGTTTTTAATAGATAATGGACAAAGGACATCGAGTGACTTAATAGGTAACACAACACCCATTATACTTTTTCCATGTAACATATGACCTTGGTTGCGTCCATTTTCTGAATTGTGATATGATCTATATATAGGACAAACTCATTGTTAGCTCAAGGTTTATTATTAATGATTTTGATGATAACTATATAATATTTCAAAATTCAAATTGCATTTATTTTCTTATATAGATAATGATATCATAAGATAAATACTTCCTTTCTTACAGGAACCTTCTTAATAAACTTACCTTATTAGAAATGATTACACAATATCTAAAAGGATTTTTCTAATCACATAATTTGAACAATTATCTTTGATATTTTTATCAAAACTTTTCTCTTAACGTCTGCAGATTGGAAGATTCCAGCATAGATGATATTGAAGATTAGTTAGATATAAAGTCAACTCAGAATAGAAATGAAGCAACATCTAGTTGAAGAAAATGTATACTTAAGGGAGAGCCACTGCATCTGCAAAGAAGTCAGATTTTCAAAATACTTCAGCAGCATCAATATTCTTGAAAGTCATTTCTATATCAAACATATTGTGCCTTAGAAAGTAAAAACAGTATATTTGAGAGAGATTGTTATTCCTTGAAGCTTACATTGAGCAAACCCTATATTCATTTTTTTAGAGCTTTTAGAGGATTGTTAAATACTACTAGTGTGGAAGGTTGAAAAACCTTGAAAAATATATACTTGTGAGCTTCAAGAGGCTCATCAAAATTTATTATTTGGATTTTTTATAGTGAAATACTCAAGTTAGATGCTTGGGGACTGGATGTAGGCTTTGTTTTAATCCAAACTAGTGTAAATTGATTGTGTCATTCTTTCTGTCTTCTTAACTTTTAAATTTTTGCATTGTAGTGTTTTGTGTTTTCAATTTATAAGAGGCTCATTCAGTTTTATAAGGTCATCACAGCCTTAAAGAACTTAGGAAAGATATACCCTAAAGAAGAGCTTGTAACAAAGATTATAAAGTCGCTACCAAAGGAATGGAGACCTAAAGTGATAGCTCTAAAAACTGCAAAGGATCTTAATACTATCTCACTTGACTGGTTAAGAGGAAACTAGATGATCCATGAAGCTGAGCTTAAGCAAAATGAAGGATCCTCATATAGAAAAAGAATGGCACTAAAAGCAACTAATGAATCAAATCCATCAAACGGTAATGAAAGTGACACTGAGTTATAAATAGATGGAGATAAAGAGTTCAATTTCATGGTAAGAAAACATGTCCGCTTCTACAAAAAGAAGCTAATGAAGAAAGGAGAAGGAAAAAAGAAAACTAGAAACAAAAAGTTCCTATTAAAAGGCAATAGCAGTAACAACAATACACAAAATAATCAAATCATATGCTATCACTGCAAGAAGCATGGACACACAAGACCAGAATGTCCTCTTCTTTAAAAGGAAAAAATAAAGAACAGAAAACCCAAAAAGCAAGATATAATTGTAGATTGTTCGGATGAGGATTTTGAAAACTTTGAAGAAGAAGAGCTTGAAGAAGTCAACAAAGTTTGCTTTATAGCAGAATCGGGAGACAATGAAGTATATTATTCTGACTCTAATATTGAGATAGATGAATTAAAAGATGCATATCATGAACCATATGATTAGTATAAAAAACTAATAGTGCAGTATTTCAAAAAGGTTGAGAAGTCCAAAAATAATGATACATCTTTAACAAATAAGATTAAATCATTAGAAAATGAGAATAAGAATTTGTTGTCTAAAATTATGTCTCTTGAAAATGATATTAAGAAAAAAGTCTCTAGAAAGGAATTCTTGGAATAAAAGGTAAGCCAGTTAGAAAATGCATTGCTTATAAATGATTCTATTAAAGTAAAATAATTAGAAGAAAAAGTTACTATTTTAGAACTTGAAAAGGAGAAATTGGCTAGAAAAATAATTTCTTTAGAAAAAGATCTTGCAAATTTTGTCGATGGAAGGAATAATCTTGATGCATTACTTGAGAATGGTAAAGTGTTTTTGAAAAGGTTGGAATAGGATATATTGAAAATAATAATATTAGGTCATACAAGAACTTTTTTGTTAAATCTAGCAATAACAATAGCCAAAATAGTAGGAACCTGATAAATGGTAAAAACTATAGTAACTCTCATTCATTTATTTTATGCTTTTACTGTAGTAGACATGGTCATATTAGTCATTCATGTAACTTTTGGAGAATGAAGAAATGATCTCAAATGTATGTTTGGAGACAAAAAGGTCAAACTACTAACCTGGAAGGACCCAGAAAAATTTGAGTACCTAAAATGAGATAATACATTCTATAGATATGCTTCAGAACGAAGAGTAAAGAAAATCAATGGATAGTTGATAGTAGTTGCTCGAGACACATGACATGTGAAATATCACAATTCAACTATATTGAAAGGAAATATAGGATAATGTTGTCTTTGCTGGCAAAAATAAGACAAAAGTCACTGGAATTGGTAAAATTGGTGACTCTAATTCTATTTCTATTGCTAATGTTCTTTATGTTGGTGGATTGAAACATAACTTGTTAATTGTAAGTCAATTATGTGAAAAGGGCTATAGAGTCACTTTCTATACATCCCATTGTGAAATAATTGACAATCTTAATGATAATATTGTATTTATTGGTCCTAGAAATTAGAATATATATATTGTGTTCAATTGGAGCATATGTCTTCATAAAATGTTAAGTGCTTTGTTTCACTAGTAAAGGATTTAGAGTTTATAATAAAAGAACAAAGAGGACAGAAGAATCAATACATGTAGTATTTGATGAAGCATTACCCTCGGTAACAACAGTTGATTCAGATGATGAAGAGCATCCTTTGATTCCTAAAAATACATTGCATACTTAAACTACACCTATAATACCTTCAAAATTACAAGATAATGAAGGTCCTTTTGAAGCTAGGACAGAGCAGGCTCCTTCATCTCAACCAGAGCCTATGTAACAAAGAAAACCAAGAGAATGGAGAGGTCTTGATACATAATATTACATTCTAAGAACCAAATCATCCTTAAAAAACAATTATGTTACCCTCATCTCACAATTAGAACCAAAGACTATTGAAGAGACTCTTATTAATGAAAATTGGTTTTCAGCTATGAAAGATGAACTAAATTAGTTTGACAAAAACAAAGTTTGGAATCTAGTACCTTTTCTACAAAATAAGTAAATCAATGGAACTTGTTGGATATTTCGAAACAAACTTGACAAAAATGGTATGGTGGTAAGAAAGAAAGCTACACTTGTAGCTCAAGGTTATAATCAACAAGAAGGTATTAATTCCGATAAGACTTATGCACCTGTTGCTAGATTAGAATCGATTAGAATTTTACTTTCTTTTTCTTGCCATAGAAATTTTAAATTATTCCAAATGGATGTCCAAAGTGCCTTCTTAAGGTTTTAAAGATGAAAACCATCCTGATTACGAGATGAAGTTAACTAAAGCTTTGTATGGTCTCTATTTCTTCTCAAATCTCCTAAATCTCACTAAGCTTACTTACAATGGGACGAATAAAATCCAAGAGTTAAAAGAAAACCTTGACTCCTACTACTTGCCGTGGTGAAACTCTTCACTATGAACAAGAGTTTAAAACTCTTGTTTCTAAGTCTTCGTCTCTGTTGCCAATAGTAGGATCATTAAACACCCCTACTGAACTTGTTTCTATCATCTCTAAGCCTGAAATTTCAGAAGCACCCATTTAGGAGACTCCATACGAGAGAAAGAGAAAGATTTTGGCTATGTTGTCTCTAGAATCAAACTCTGATTCATCTTCTGAACATAATGAAACAACAATCAAGAAACAATACATCTCTGAATATGGTGAACAAGAAAAAAAAGAAGCAGCAGAAGAAGAAAAATCTTCTAGTGAGGGGGAGCTAACGAGAAAAGTAAGATTCCATTTTCCCATTCTTACTTTACCTACTTCTTCTACTTTGTCTTTCAAAACTTCCACACCACCATCAACTACTCCTCAACCTGGCTTTATGGGTAAAAAATCATCGGAAGTACACTGAATTGTTAATAATAATGATTCAAATGAGGAACCAGTCAGTTTAATAAGACATCCACGAACCAAAGGAAGTATTGCAAAGCAAGTTGAAATAGTTTTTGAAAAAGAAAAAAACCCTAACCCTGAACCAAGGGAAGAAGAAGAATCTCGAAAAAGAAATAGAGAAGAAATAAAAAAAGGCAATGCACCTATAGTTGAAGAAAATATTGAGGACCCTGTTATTAGGAATGAACTAGTTTATGAAGAAGCCTTGTTTGAAGAAATTCCAAAAGCCAAGAGATCAAAATCAAAGAAACAGAAGAAAGGAGACTCTTTAGCACTGGTCAAGTTGTTTCAGCCAATGGAAGCTAAAGCACAATACAAAATACGCTACAACAAGCGAAAGATAGTTATTGGACACATTTTTCCTCCTATCCTATTTAATGACATTGGTAATCCCATCTTTTCTTATTTTCTTACTGCTGGGAAATTTTTTTTGAATTTGAATGAGACAGCGTGTGAAGATTTAGTTAGATCATTTTGTACACAAATGAGAAAAGATGAAATTGATGGGAAGTTGGCAATCATCTCTTGGGTGCGTGAGTGTAAGATCTTGATTACTAAGGAAATCTTAGGGAACATGCTGAATATGATTCCCATAGACAGAATTGACCTTCCTTATCATAAGTGAGACATTACTGATCTTGATTTAAGAGAAGTTGTGAACTTTATCTACTTGCACAGTAAGAATGCCCATAAAAGGAGACCCTAGTGTAGACATTTGGATTTACTACCACCATGCTTTGCATCAATATCTGCTACTTCAATTTTTCCAAGGAGTAGTTTAGTGGAAAGATGCAGTGTGACGGACACATATGTAGTGTATAATCTTCTAAAGGGTAATAAGGTGAACCTCCCAACAATGCTCTTGTGATTTATGGTGGACAAGGGACGTCACAAGAATACCACTAGTGGTCTGCCGTATGGGATGATATTAACCAAGATTTTTGCCTATTATGGAGTGACTTTTGACAATCTAGATTGGTATGACCCGTAAAGTTCCATTCATCTATTCCCTACCAATTCAGATATAAACTGAAAGACAATGTGTAGGTGGAGAAGAAAACATAAGGAGTAGTAGACCTTTTGGGCCATGCCTCACAAAAATCAGCCCCTATCACACTTCAGAGCACAAAGGATCTGATCCTTCAACAATTGAGGGACATTCACTCCAATCAAGATCAAATGTGTGGTTAGATTGACAGCATGCAAAATTGAATTCTTGACACGTAGATTATGTTTCAAAAAATTTTGGAATCTCTAAAATAACTTTGTCACTATTTTTTCTTAGTTTCTATTTTCATACTTTTGCTATTTTTTAACTTTTTAGTTATTTCCACTCTACTTTTTGATAATGAAAAAAGGGAATAGTTAATGATACACTTGCTTTTGATGATATATCTATGATATATTTTTGCTAACTGTTGAAATATTATTGAACTGAATTTGTGAAGTTTAAATCTATGCTAAGCATATCATCTATGTTATCTTACAAACAATAGGCTCCTTTCTTTAGAGATCGTAAGAAAGGCTCCTTCTAATCATGACTGTGGGTAAGAACATATAAAGTTTACAGGTATCTTTCGAAATCCTTTATTAATATTTGAAATTTGAAAACATATCTGTTATTATTTGTCTTCATAAAAAAAGAAGACTATTAGTTCAAGGTTTATTATTAATGATTTTGATGATAACTATATAATATTCAAAATTCAAATTGGTTTTATTTCCTTGTATAGGTAATGATATATTTTTTAAAAGGAAATGATATCATAGGATAAATGTTTCCTTTCTTGCAAGAACCTTCTTAATGAACTTACTTTACTAGAAATGATTCCACAATATCCGAATGAATCTTGCTAATAACATAATTTGAACAATTAGCTTCGATATTTTTGTCAAGACTTTTCGCTTAACATCTGAATATTGGAAGATTCCAGCAGAGATGATATCGAAGATTCGTTAAATACAAAGTCAATTTAAAATAGAAATGAAGTAACAACTAGTTGAAGAAAATATCTATTTAAGGAAGAGCTACTACATTTGCGAAGAAGTTAGATTTTCAAAATACTTCAGCAACATCAATAGTCCTGAAAATCGTATCTATACCAAACATCTTATGCCTTAAAAATTAAAAACACTTTATTTGAGCGAGATTGTTATTCCTTGAAGCTTACATTGACCAAACCCTATATTCTTTTTTATTAAGAGCTTATAGAGGCTTGTTAAACACTATGAGTGTGGAAGATTGAAGATCCTTGAAAAATATGTACTTGTGTGCTAGGAGAGGCTTTTCAAAATTTAATACTTGGAGTTTTTATAGTGAAACACTCAAGTTAGATATTTGAGGACTAAACATAGGCTTCATTATAAGCCGAACTAGTATAAATTGACTGTGTGATTATTTCTCTCTTCTTAACTTTTAAATTTCTGAATTGTAGTGTTTATGTTTTCAATTTGCAATAGACTCCTTCAGTTTTATAATAGGCACCTTCTGTTTTAATATTGCAAGAGATTCCTTTCGTTTTTTTAAATGATTAATAGGCTCCTTTCATTTTGAACGTTAACAGGATCCTTTCATTTTTTTAAGTGATTAGCAGGCTCCTTTCGTTTCTAAACAATTAAAAAGCTCCTTTCATTTTAAACATTAGCATGATCCTTTCGAAAGTTAATAGGACCTTTTCATCTATATACTCATTTTGTTTAGCAGACTCTTATCTAATTGATGGTACATTGCAATTTTTTTACACATAATTCACCTCCTCTTGCATGTGTTTGCTTTATCAATTTAAGTGTTACATCTCTTGAACCATATGACAATGTTCCTTACATAGCACAAATATGACATGTGTTATCCCATATAACATATAATCAAGCCACATGATGTTGTTTCTCCATTATATATTAGAAACTTGATAAAGAATGACACAAATGATAGTGAATGAAACAAACACCATTATGAGGTATATGATAGTTTTTTTTAATAAATAGGGATCAAAGTAAAAGATATCTAAATTATAAGGGGTTTAATATAACTAACACTATTTTTTTTAAATGTTAAAAATTAGTGTTTTAAGTATGGCTCTTATAACAATGAATATTGTTGTCGAACTAAAAAAATATAAAATTTTGAATGGTGACAATTATGGAACTTGGAGTATGAAAATATAATATGAACTAAAAGAATAGGAGGCTTTAGAACCACTAAACATAACTATGGATGTACTTGATGAGCATAATACAATCTAACATAAAAGTGACCATAATGCATATTAGAAATAAAAGAAGAAGAACTCATTACCTTGCACTACGTTGATGAGTAATATATGTAATGACATTATGCATGAGTTTAGAAAGCAGGACATTGCTAAGGACATATGGTTCACTTTGGCTACTCAATTTAAAGGTACTTCAATTAGTAAATTTACTCATTATCAAGTTTGATACATATAAAAAGAAACCCAACCTTACAACAACAAAAATATTTAATGTATATGTTAAGCATGATAACTGAATTAAAGATGTTAGTTATAAATTTTCTAATGAACAATAAGTGCAAGTGATCATTTATACTCTCCTTTACAGTTGAAAGAATATGAAAATGCATAATAATTATAATAAGAGCATTAAGATGATGGAACATGCTATGAGGCACCTTACATTAGAAGAAAATATCTTAAAGCTTCTAACGTGACCTTTGAGGTATATGAAGATGAAGTCTAGTAATGTTACATGTCAGTTGACTTAATAATCATCAGTTATATTAATAAAAAATAAGAGTTTATATATTAAAGCAATAAAAATAAAGTTTAACTTATTATCTCAAGGTTTATTATTAATGATTTTGATGAAAACTATATAATATTTAAAAATTCAAATTAGTTTATCATAATTTTAATGATAACCTTGTATAGGTAACGATTTAATTCTTAGAAGGAAATGATATCATAGGATAAATGTTTCCTTTCTTGCAGGAACCTTCTTAATAAACTTACCTTATTAAAAATAATTCCACAATATCCTGAAGGATCTTGCTAATCATATAATTTAAACAATTAGCTCCAATATTTTTGTCAAAGCTTTTCTCCTAACGTCTGAATGTTGTAAGATTCCAGTAGAGATGATATCGAAGATTTGTTAGATACAAAGTCAACTCATAATAGAAATGTAGCAACGACTAGTTGAAGAAAATGTCTACTTAAGGAAGAGTCACCACACCTACGAACTAGTTAAATTTATGAAATAGTTTAGTAGCATTAATATTCTTGAAAGTCACATCAATATCAAATATCTTGTGCCTTAGAAAGTAAAAACACTCTATTTGAGAGAGATTGTTATTCTTTGAAAGCTTATAGTGAACAAACCCTATATCCACTTTTGTTGAGAGCTAATAGGGGCTTGTTAAACACTACGAGTGTGGAAGGTAGAAGAACCTTAAAAAATAAGTACTTGTGATTTTGGAAAGACTTGTCAAAATTTACTACTTTGAGTTTTTTATAGTAAAATACTCAAGTTGGATACTTGGGGACTCGACATAGGTTTCTTTATAAGCTAAACTAATATAAATTGACTATGTCATTTGTTCTCTCTTCTTAACTTTTAAATTTTTGCATTACAATGTTTATGTTTTCAATTTGCAAAGAGGGTCCTTTAGTTTTATAATAGGCTCATTCTATTTTAATATCGCAAGAGGTTCCTTTCACTTTTAAAAGTTAATAGGCTCCTTTCGTTTTGAAAGTTAACAAGCTCTTTTCATTTTCTAAACGATTAATAAGCTCTTTTCATTTTGAAAGTTAATAGGCTCCTTTCATTTTTTAAATAATTAGCATGCTCCTTTTGTTTTAAAGGTTAATAAGATCCTTTCGAAAGTTAATAGGCCCTTCTTATCTTAGACTCATTTTGTTTAACAGGCTCTTATTGAATTGATAGTACCTTGCAATTTTTTTAAAACACAATTCAAACCCACCCTCTTGCGTGTGTTTACTTTTATCATTTGATATCAAAGCGAGGTCTAACATTTAATGTGTTTTAAAGCACGTGATAGTTCATGGCAAACAATTTGAGAAGCCTTGAAGGATAATCCGTCTCAAAGCCTCTTTATTGTAACGGAAAGAACTATTCTTATTGGAAAGAGAGAATGACCATTTATCTTTAATCTGTAGATATCAAAATCTAGCAAGCTATCAAAATTGGAGTCGCATCTCCTGTTACTAATAACATAGAAGTGTGGACTAATGCTGATAGAAGAAATGCATAGTTGAATGCTAAAGCAAGACAACATCTAATATGTGCGCTATCTCCAGAAGAGTATGAAAAGATATCATATTATTATACAGTAAAAGAAATGTGAGAAAAACTTGAAGTCATTTTTGAAGGAATGAATAAGGTAAAGAAACATATAATAAGTCTTTTAATGTGTTAATAAAAAATTATTTGCATGAAATAGGGACAAAACTATAGACCAATTCTTCGGACTCTTTAATAATGTCATCACAGCTTTAAAGAAATTGGGCAAGATATATCTCAATGCCAGCTTGTAACAAAGATTCTAAGATCACTGCCAAAAGAATGGAGTCCTAAAATGACAGCTCTAGAAACTACAAAGGATCTCAATACCATCTCACTTAATTGGTTAAGAGGAAACTTAAATATCCATGATGTCAAGCTTAGGCAAGATGAAGGATCCTCAAATAGAAGAGGAATGGCACTAAAAGCAACTGATGAATCAAATCCATTAAACGATGATGAAAGTGACACTGAGTTGCAAATAGATGGAGATGACAAATTAAATTTCATAGTCAGAAAATATGCTTGCTTCTATAAAAAGAAGCTAATGAAGAAAAGAGAGGCAAACAAGAAAACTACAAATAACAGTTTCCTATCAAATGACGGTAGCAGCAAAAATAATACACAAAACAATTAAATCATATGCTATCACTACAAGAAGTATGGACACACAAGACCAAAATGTCCTCTTCTTCAAAAAGACAAAACAGAGAACAGAAAACCCAGCAAGCAAGCTATGAATGCAGCTTGTTCAGATGAGGAGTTTGAAAACTTTAAAGAAGAAGAGCTTGAAGAAGTCAGCAATGTTTGCTTTATAGCCAAATCAGGAGATGATGAGGCATATTATTCTGATTCTGATATTGAGATAGATGAATTAAGAGGTGCATATTATGAACTATATGATCATTATAAAAGGTTAGCAATGCAGTATTTGAAAAAGGTTGAGAAGTCTAAAAATAATGATGCTTCCTTAATGAATAAGATTAAATCATTAGAATCTGAGACTAAGAATTTATTGTCTAAAATTGTGTCTCTTAAAAATGTTAATAAGCAAAAAGTCTCTAAAAAGGAATTCCTGGAACAAAAGGTAAGCCAGTTAGAAAATGCTTATGTTAAAGTAAATCAATTAGAAGAAAAAATTACTACTTTAGAACTTGAAAAAGACAAATTGGCTGGAAAAAATCATTTCTTTAGAAAAAGATCTTGCAAATTTTGTTGATGGAAGGAATAATCTTGATGCTTTACTTAGGAATGGTAAAGGTGTTTTTGATAAGGCTAGAATAGGATATAATAAAAATAATAATATTAGACCATAAAAAAAATTCTTTGTTAAATCCAGTAGTAGCAATAGCCAAAACAGTAAGGACTAGATAAATGAAAAAAACTATAGTAACTCTTATTCATCTATTTTGTGCATTTACTGTGGTAGACATGGTCATATCAGTCATTCCTGTAACTTTTGGAGAATGAAGAAATTATCTCAAATATATGTTTAGAGACCAAAAGGTCAAACTAATAACTTGAAAGGACCTAGAAAAATTGGGTATCTAAAATGAGATAATACATTATGCAACTATGCTTCATAACAAAGAACAGAAAAAATCAATGGATAGTTGATAGTGGTCATTTGATACACATGATAGGAGAAATATCATACTTCAACTATAGATGGAGGTAATCTTGTCTTTGCTAACAAAAATAAGGTAAAAGTCATTGGAATTGGTAAAATTGATGACTATAATTCTCCTTCTATTGATAATGTTCTTTATGTTGATGGATTGAAACATAACTTCCTAAGTGTAAGTTAATTATGTGATAAGGGCTATATAGTCACTTCTATTAAACTCATTGTGAAATAATTGATAATCTTAATGATAAAATTGTATTTGTTTGTCCTAGAAATTAAAATATATTATGCTAAATTGGAAAATATGTCTTCATAAAATGTTAAGTGTTTTGTTTCACTATAAAATGATTCTTTTTATCTAGCATAGGAGATTTGGACATGCTAACATTAGCATTTTATCAAAATTATCCAAAAATGGGTTAGTAAGAGGACTACCAAACTTGAATTTTGAGAGTAACCAAGTTTTTGATGCTTGTTTAAAAGGAAAACAAAATAGAAGTAGTTTTCCTCCAAAAAATATTGTGTCTGACCAACCGCTTGAACTTGTACATATAGATTTATTTGGTTATATTAGGGCTCAAAGATTTGGTGGTAAACACTACAGTTTTGTTATAGTAGATGATTATTCTAGATTTACATAGGTTTATTTTCTATCAAATAAGGATGATACTTTTGAAGTTTTTAAGAAGTTTTGCAAAAAGTTAAGATTGACAAAGGGTACTACATTACATCAATTGGGAGTGATCATGAAGGAAAATTTGATAACAGAAAATTTGAAGATTTCTATAATGAAAATGATATAACTCATAAATTTTCATGCCTAAGGACTCCTCAGTAAAATGGAGTTGGTAAGAGAAAGAACAGGACCCTTGTTGATATGGCCATAATAATGTTGTGTAAAAGTGATCTACCTCATGGTTACTGGGCAGAAGCTATCACAACCCGGTACCACATCGGGCCCATGACAACCACCGCATACTCGGGCTAAGAACATTCACAGTATCCTTAATCCGACTATGCAAGGCTAACCGAAATATCCCTTTTTTCTCTTTTTTTGAAAAATTTTGGTAGCATAACGACTGTATTTTAACAATCCCAAAACATGCAAATGATTTTAATCACACTTCTGTATTCACATCCAACCACAGCTTCAGGACTCTCTAGTCCACTCAAGCCAATTTCAACAGCAGTACTAAAAATTCATACATAAAATCATTTATAAAGACCAGACAGTCAAAAATTAACTTACAAAGTCATAAAGCATAACTACATAAACACAGTTAATGAGCCACTAGACAACAAAAGTACAAAATAAGAAACTACTTACATGTGGTAATACCCCGAAAATGTTAAAAGACCACATGATCCACTCAAAGCTTCAAACTCACTAAATTAACCTGCATGGTTGGAAAGTGGAGGGGGTGAGTACACTAGGTACTTAGTGAGCAGAAAAACATATATCACAGATAGAATTGGTTCATACCAAGATGGTGTAGATAACCTATGAAGTGAATATATCATGCATATAAAAACACATAGGCCCAGCCTATGACTTAATGTATACTGGTTAGGAATCATATAGGCCCAGCCTATTAATCACCCATCCGGTGAACATAAGTTCCAGTTCTAAATCAAATCTCGTTAGAAAATAAATATCAGAATAAGCCAAATCAATCATGTGTGACACCATTAGTCGGCCAAACTAATGTGCACACCCACCGATTATCGGTGTTGGCTCGACTTTCATTCGTGGTGAGTCCGGACTGTAGTCTACAAGAGCGTCATGACCCTAGGTGATGACCTCGTCGGTGTCCAGACCCTAAGTGTGGAATCACCCGTAAGTCCCGTAAAAAGATGTCGATACGACAACTCGACTTTAATGTACCAGTGTCAAGGGTATGGGGGTCGCTTAATCATAATCAGGTGTGCCTAGCACACGATTGGCCAATCGTTTTCTCACCAATCACAAAACAAATCATGTCCAATTGTTAAGTATAAAATCAAGTAAGGCACCATGCCTTTATTTATCGATCCAACCAATAAAATAAAACTGTGCCATGGCTCTAAGCCAAAAGAGAACAAATACATGCATCATACATGACTCGATTATGCATA
>JAOQMP010088218.1:0-16865 GCA_027563575.1 Erythroxylum pedicellare
AGTTTCTAATGATAAAATCTTAAGTTTCAAATATTAACAAATTAAATTTTATTGTTAATAAATATTTACAAATTGATTTTAAAATATTCAATTTT
This sequence comes from Erythroxylum pedicellare, assembly GCA_027563575.1. Lineage (NCBI taxonomy): Eukaryota > Viridiplantae > Streptophyta > Magnoliopsida > Malpighiales > Erythroxylaceae > Erythroxylum > Erythroxylum pedicellare. The sequence goes on from JAOQMP010088218.1 coordinate 96, forward strand.
TATACTAAATTGCAATAATGATTATTAATTTTTATATTAATTTTCAAAAAAGTTAAAAGTTGATTGAGTGCAAAATATACCAGAAATTCTTATCAAATCAATTTCATTGTCCATTTTTTTATTAGGAAATAAAGTGCATTTTAATATGAAAGCAAATATTTGATTGAATTTAGACCTAAAAAGGGTTGATTTCATGTATGTTAGATCATAAATCTTTCTTTTTATACATATGAATACAATTTAGTACATAATCATATCTTCTATAAAAAATTGTGACTGATAAGTTATGGTATGGTTAAGGTTTTGGACAAACAATTGATTACCTCTAGACTTTTTAAGGAAGAGAAAAAATTTGAGAGATGCTAAAGTGTTGAATCTAGATGAGAACCTACTTCACAATAAATTAACTATATTACTTGCTCACATTGTTGTAGCACAAGTCACATATTTAATTATACCGTCATCCCCACCAAATCTCTCTATCTTTGTTCACCAAACACCCAACCCTTTAAATATCTGGACCATCCAAAGACTAAATGAAGCAAGAGGCACCTGATAACGGTACCCAAAAACCCAATATCTCCTCAACATAAAAAATCCCCAAAATACAACAACAAACCAAATTAACCATTCAGAGTTTCCCCCACTGGGAGGCTCATTGGGCAGACAATTGTTGGATCCCGAACTTTTCTTGAAAATTAGAGCTATTAAATGAGAAATTGTTGGTGATTAGTCATGAGTAAAGAAAAAGGAGAATTCTTGAATTAGAAATGAAGTTGAAAAGATAGTTTAGGTACAAGATGGGTTATATGTGAAATGTTGGAAGTTAAAAGCTTGAAAATGTAGTTGAAATATGTTCACTGCGTATTTTAGGCATAACTTGTTTTGTAATTATCCAAATGGAATGATTTTTTATTTGGAGTAAACTAGGGATATAGGGATACAAATTGTCTAATGAAATCAATTTTAATTCAGTCTCTAAGAATTTCAATTTCTGGATGAAAGTTCAGTACAGAATATTATTTTAGTATAAGAATAGTTCGGAAATGTTTGGGGTATAACTTTCAGATTGCTAAACTAAATTGAATGATTTTGTTGTCATTCAAAAATTAAGACAATGGGGAACATTTTTCTAGAAGGAAGTGTTATCAAATTCCTTCAATTACCTTATCAGAATGATCATGAAAAATTGCCCGAAGGTCTAGATTTTTGGAAGGATTTAGTTAGGGAGTTAGAAGTATAAGATGTTAGTTTTAATAGACATAAGGGGAAAAATGGGAAGGATAAGGTAAATGAAGGGTTAAATGATAAATGGTCTTGAAGTAACTAAGAAAGAAGAGAAATCATGGAAAGAAAGAGAAAAGAGAGCAAAAAGTGGAGAGAAGAGAAGAGTGCATGGAGTGTTGAAGAAGAAGAAAAAGAGGAATAATCAACTTGTTAAGGTAAATATCATCTTTCTTCTTGCTTAGTAGAAAAGCAAAAGAGATTTGAGAGAGAAATGAGTTTGTGAAGGAAGAAAGAAGAGAAACCCTAGATGGAGGTTATGGGTTCCTAAACTAGGTTTTGGTTTTTCTAACCAAGATAGACTATGGGTAGGCTAAGCCTAAGCCCAACTTAGCATTTATTTCATTTTTGTGATTTTTGAAGCTTTATAAATTTCTATGGGAATATTGTGTTGAATGAGAACTTAGTTGTTTGAAGGGAACCAAGGAACGTCAATCCAAGAGCAAAAGGAAAGGCAACCTTAAGTTGAATTTTGCAAACGATTTAGGTGGGTAATATATTTATAGTTGTTGTATACTATGGGCAAATTGTCTTGCTTTTATATTGTGTGTTAAATTGCTTGTTTTGAATTATGGTAATTATTGAAAATGCATTGTGATTATGATTATGTTATGCCTTGAAAAATGTCATGGCATTTTGTATAAATAAAAAGAGGAAAAAGCATGATGAGCATGAAAAGTATGAATGTATGTGAAATGAGTTAAGCATTGAAATTTGATTGTGTTTGGGCAAGAGAGGAACCATTTCATTCGTCATGTGCATGTTGACCTAAAGCCTTCTCCCGACTGCCCACTTGTGGCATATGAGCTTAAAAAATGGACTCATTTTGTTCATGGTGTAAACTTCAGTTTCACCATTTCGTTTCAGGGAACTCTCGAGCCATTTGTTATGCATTGCATCTTTGAATTGTCAAGTATAATACATAATTGAGTGTTATGTTTTGATGGATGAATCTTCATGATATGTTCTATATGATGACATTATGAACTATGAAGTCTGAGCTAGAATTGTGGATGATAGAATTGTTAGACTAAATGAGATATATATATATATATATACTTTGATGTGTGTGTGTGTGTGTGTGTGTGCACGCACGCGCGCGCGCGTTGAATTGTATGGCTCGTTGCCAATAGCTATAAATGGATCAGCCACTAAGCTTCACAGCTCACCCCTTCATTTCCACTCCTCAAGTGCAGAACGAGAAGGTTAGCGATCCTTGCAAGGCAATTAGATAAACTCCAAGATAGTTGTATTTAGTAATTAAGTTAGTTCCATTTCTTTTGGGTAGCTTTAGCAGCATATCGAACAGGAGCACCCATATGTATTTTGTGTTTAGCTAATGATGTAATATTGATATGTAATTAAAGCTTTGTATGAATTCCATTTTGTTTTAGTAATGCGATTATAAATGGTAGAAGTTTCCTTTGTATGTCTTGATGTTCAATTTGTTGAGTTGTTGATTGTGTGGTTGGAAATAGAAGTGTATGATAGAGTTTGAATTTTGTAGTAAGCCAATGGTATGGCTTTTGATATGTAAATAAAATTTTTCAAACTCTTTTTCTTTAGCCATGAGATGAAGAATTGAAGAAGTTTCTTTTGCATATGTTCATGTTTATCTTCTTAGTTGAGATTAGGAATCGTTATTAGCAATGAAATAGGATATTGTGTGGGGTTAAAAGAAACGTATGTTTCCTTACATTGTTGAATGTTGGTGGTGTGGGTTTTGTCCGAAAGTTTCGTCACGGCGAGGCCTAGAGTACGCCGCAGTGAACCTTTCCCGAAGGATTTTTGCACTAAATTTGGTGACTTCACCACGGGTATTTATCCCGAAGAGTGCATGCGCTACATTGTGGAACATCGCTACAGCGAAGCCAAGACTTTCGTCCCGATGAACTACAATAGAGGAGACTTCGCCACAACGAAAGTACACTGAGGTTGAAATTTTTACCAGTTGACTGGTTTCAACGTGTCACTCGCACAATCTCTCCCGATCTCCCCTGAGTGCCTCGAGATTGGAAACGAGACCCGAGCACCAACATAGCGCTGCCCCTGGGTGCCTCAAGATTGGGAATGACACCCAAGCACCAACACAACACCGTAGGGAGGTAAATGGAAATGGGAAGACGACATGGAGCATAATCGTTGGTAGCTCTGAGAGTCTTAGCAAACTAAGGTTCGTGGAAGCTAACGAGGAGAATCCAATCTATTAACCTATAAAAGTGTTACTTTAAGGTGCGTAGAAATGGAAAGGCTCACTTGTAGGCTCTTTCCTTGAGAAGTGTTTGGCGTTTCCTTTAATTAGCAAATGAGTTATAGCTACTTGGAGAAATAGGGGATTGGAGAATGCTATGGTAAACAAGGATGAACTTTTTGTATTCAAGTTCAGCACAGAGGAGAACGTGTAGAGTATTCTGGAAGCAAGACTATGGCATATGATGGGGCACCCTATTCTCATCAAGAGGTGGCAACTGAAGGTGAAACTAGACAGAAGCAAGCTAAACTTTATCCCTTTTACGTCAATATTCATAAGGTGCCCTTAGAATATTGATACGTAGAAGGTATGAGCTATATTGCGAGTAAAATAGGGAAACCCCTATGATTAGATAAGAATATTGCTCTTATAAAGAGAATTGGGTATGCTCAGGTGTGTATTGATGTTGATATATTGAAGAAACTTCCTCATTCCTTGAGAATAATGAGATTGAAGGAGAATGGAGATTTAGAAGAAGACTTTATAGGGGTTTCGTATATGTGAAAACCTAAATCTAAAGATGAAAAACAAATATAGAGAAAAAAGGAAAACCAAGAGGGATAGTAGGGGAACAAGGATGCTTTTGCTTAAAAGGAAAACAATATAACTGGAAAAGTAGTGTCAGGTGATGTTTGGATTGCCAAAAGTAAGGATCAGGAAGGGTTGAACTTGACAGATAAAGGGAAGCACGCAGCAGAGGAATTCCCTAAGGAAGAAATGAATCCAGAGGAGTTTACCTTAGATGTAGGAGGGTTTCGAAGTAGTGATAATCACATAAACAAAGGACACTAGCTTGGAGGGGACTAACAAGGTAGGGTCAAAGGCACGGAGGATTGAGAGGCTGTCCTTCATAGAAAAGAATACAGATGACAACAACAAGGATGGGATAGTAGTATAATAAATTGATTTCTAGATAGACAAGGCTACTAGCGTGGGGGAAAATAGTGAAGAAGGGATTAAGCAACAGATGGGGGAGGACCTGAACCTAGTGAACACAACCATACGAGACAGGAGTTTAGCAGGGAAAGAGAAAATAGTTGGGTAATAATTGAATTTAATGCAAAAAAACTGGATGTGGTGAAGCAAGTTGTGACTAACCAATTGATACACTATGAAGCTCTCAACAAAGAGACAAGCAAGGTGTTTGTTATTGCAACTATGTATACTGTTAATCACAAATTCCAAAGGTAGTGTACTTGGAGAGAAATAGAAAGAGTTAATAATTACATCATAGTTCATTGGACATTATTGGGGGATTTCAACTATACCCTCAAATTTACATAATCAAAAGGAGGCAGAAGATGGAAACAACACGATAATAGGGAGTTGCAAAAGTTAGGTGACAAACTTAAGGTTGACTGATTTAAAGTGGTATGGGAATGTTTATACCTAGAGCAACAAGCAAGCTGGGGATTGGTTCTTTATGTAGAAACTAGACAGATGTATGGTGAATGGCAAGTGGATAGATTAGTTTCCATTAAGCAATACTACTTTTAAGGAACCTAATATGTCAGATCATAGCCCTATAATGGTAGAGTTAGCAACAACTGAGTGGAAGAGGAGTGCTTCATTTAGAATATATAATCATCTGATGGACAAAGCTGAGTTCAGGGGTATTCTTAAGGAGTAGGTGAAGCTTGGAGTTACAGGAACCAAGGACTTTATACTGAGCACCAAGCTGAAGGAATTGAGAGAGGAGTTGAAAAAGTTTAGCAAGAACTCAATGATGCCAAAACAAAAGGAGAAAAAAAAAGGGGTTTCAGGAGTTAAAGGAGTGTTAAAAGGGTGTTAATTGTAAATCCTGAATATGTGCAACTAAGGAAGGAGGAAGTTTAGCTAGTTATGAAGTACAACCAAATTTTGATGAGTATAAATACATTTCTGAGACAAAAATCTAGAATGGTTTGGCTAAAGGATGGAGAAAGGTGTATTAAGTATTATATGGGCTCTACAACTGCAAGAAGGAAAAATAATACTATTAAATTATTGGTAGATGATGCAGTATGGGAGTGAAACTCGAGTTGGGAATAAGAATGTCAATTTTGGCCCGACTTGCCAGGCCCGACCCGATTTTGGCCCTAGTTGATGGGGTTACAGGCAAGCCACTTGCCAAAATTATTCAGCCAGATTGGGCCACGAGTTGAGTTTAAGTCAGCCTGTGGACCGATCATAACATAAAAATGTCATTTTTTAATTTTTTTAAAAATATATTGTGGCCCATCTAACTATAGGTTGATTAACCTGTGGTTAGGCCGGGCCGAGTCAGGAGTTGCCCGACCCATTGACATCTTTAGTTAAGGATATTCCTAATGAGATGATCTTAGGAATCAAGAAGGTTGACAATGGTAGTAAGAGCTAATTGATCAGGGAAGTTATAAGGGAAGAGATAAGGGAGGTTGTGTTATCTATGAATGCTAATAAATTCCTAAGACCTGACAAATACAATAGAAGATTTTTCAGAAAAACTAGAACATATTAGGAGAAGAGGTTGCAGGAGCAGTTCAAGAGTTCTTAAAAAAAAGCAGTTCTCAAGGAGTGGAATAAGACTTATATAAATCTAGTGCCCAAATAGAGCAACGCAGAGAGACTGAAGCAATTTAGACACATAACTAGTTGCAACTTCTTATATAAGGTAATTACAAAGATTTTGGCTAATAGTTTGAGAGCAAACTTGGCAAAAATAGTCAGCCCTCAACAAAATGTATTCTTAAAACGGAGGTACGTAAGCACCAGTATTCTTCTATGTTATGAGTTATTGGAAGTGTACAATTCAAAGAGGATATTGGAAAATTGCATAGTCAAAGTAGATTTATCTAAGACGTATGATTCAATTAGCTAGAATTTCCTCTGTAATATGATGAAAGCTATAGATTTCCCAAATCTATTCAGGGTATAGGTAGCAGAGTGCGTTACCAATACCTCAATGGCCATCCTGGTGAATGGTGAACCCACTAAACTAATAAAAGCAAGGAGAGGCCTTAGGCAAGGCAACCCTCTATCCCTTTATTCGTTTGTCCTCTATATGGAAGCCTTAACTATACTCCTAGCAAGCAAGATAAGAACAAACCCTAAATTCCAGTTCCACTACAAATGTAAAGGGACCTGACTTTTGTGGATGACTTACTTTTGTTTTGCAGGGTTGATAGAAAATCCATAGATATACTCTTGTATTCCTTGGAGGAGTTCAAAATTTTGTTTGGTCTAATGTATAACCCCAAAAAGGACTGTTATTATTTATCAAACAACTCCAATAATGAAGTAGCTATCAATGCAAGAGAAATGAGAATAAAGCAACAAGGAAGCTTACCATTCAAGTACCTTGGATTACCAATCTCTCAACAAAGAGTTAGTGCAATTGATTGCAAACCGATGCTAGATTCCATACATGGAAGGATTAATCAAAGGAGAAATAGGTTGCTTAGCTATAGAGGCAGACTACTTTTAATACAATCAATCCTGAGCAACATCACAAACTATTAGCTCAATCAACTTCTTATACCCAAAAGCATACTCAAGGGAGTAGATAGAATACTAAGGGAGTTTCTATGGAAGACTCGAATCAAGGAAGATGTAAAGTGAAGATTAGTTAGAGAAAAATATGTCAACCAAAGGAGTAAGGGGGGATTGGGATTATATTCTTCAAGGGAGCTCAATAAAGCATTCCTAGCTAATAATCTATGGTGTTTATGTAGTAGAAAGGAGGACCTATAGGTGAAATTGATTCATAATATGATCATTAAAAATAAAAGCATTTGGACATTGAAGTTAAAGCAAGATATGTTGGGGATACTCAAGGAAATCCTAAGCACAAGACAATGGATGCAAAGCCTAATGCTCCATGAAATTGGAGATGGTAATAAAACTCTTTTTTGGTTTGACTATTGGCATTACAGGGGATCTCTTTACAAGGTCGAGGAGTTACAACATCTAAGAAGATTGGTGAATTTTGAAACCAAATTGAGCAATTTGATAAGAAATAACTAGTGGATTTGGCTTTATCATAGTAGCAAGGGGGCTAATCTCATTCTAGACCAAACACCAAGATGCCAATAGGGGAAACAAGACAAAATCAAGTGGACGACTGGAAAATTAGGTTAGTTTAACATCAAAAACTACAAGCGTTTTCTGCATAATGATCAACAAACTAAAGTGAATAGGTTGTACTAGTTTGGGATAAAGATATTTGACTTTCACATTCATTTATCTTTTGGTTGGGGATGAGGGGGGACTATCCATAAAGGATAAACTCAAGTTTAACATTAGTTCTTTGAGTTATAAGCTATGTTGTATAGAACTAGAAAGTTTGGAACATATTATGATCAAGTGTAGCTATACAAGGAAGATTTGGAGACGGCTGCAAGTAACTTTGAAAACTTATAATTCAATTGATTTATGGGAGGAAAAAATCAATTGGTTAGCAAAAGTGAGAATGGGAAAATAGGCAGATTACAGAGCAGTTAAGATAAGCTGGGCCACAATGGTTTACCAAATTAAAAAAAAAAAGAATTACAGGATCTTCAATCAACAAAGTAGGAGTGTGGAGCAGATTCTTCAGGAGTGACTGTCCAAACTTGACTCATCTTACTAGCAAGGGGAATTATGGATAACTTAACTATAAGCGTGAGGAGGAGATAGGCATTGGACTAAGCCGATCACAAGGACCTATATGACCTTGCAATCTAGTTCCTTTTGTATTATATTAGTAAAGTTGCATACTCGGTTTGTAAATAATCGTTTATTAATGAATCAATTAGCTTTTGAAAAAAAAGAAGTCACATATTAGTAGTCGATATTGGTCGAGTTGATATCCCAATTTAGTGCTAATCTCATGGGTTTCTTAGCACTAAAAACTCTTAGCAGGTTAAATCACGTTTTTCAAATTCCATGGTAATTTGACATTAGACTTAAATTAGAGTTAAGACTGTTGGGAATATATTGTTTGCTCAAAATGCTAAAAAAAAACGATGAATTGAAGTTATATAATATAGGTTATAGTTTGACTTAAACAGATCATAGATGTGGTGTTTCTTAGATGTGTACAATTTTTTTAATGTGCAATTGCATGTTGAAGTAGAAGTAATCCAGAATGGATGCTTAAATTAACATAGGCAAGTAAAGGAAAATTATCATCTATAAATTAATACCATTGGGATCTAAATTTTATCTAATTGATAAAAATAATTCATTAATTTAAATTGATACTATAAAATATTATATCACAAAAATTATTAATTTTATTAAATATTAATTTATATTAATCATGTATTATTAACCAATAATTTCAATTAAAGACAATAAATTAATTCAAATACAATTTAATCCAATTTAATGTCAAATTTAATGTTGTCAAATTTGACTTCAAATAGTCGGATTTAATTTTTTAATATAACTAATTATAAAAAACTAATATAAGACCTCTAAAATTAATAGATAAAGACAATTTTAATCAAATTCATATTCAAAATTAATTTCAGTTTAATTTTTTAAAAGTTAGATTGGACGTACGCACTTTTGCATGGTATAGTGGTTTGGTTGTGTTAAGAAATTTGTTGGAAGGAGGCGTTCTTTTAAGTTTGGTAGCTTTCTTTAAAATTTTCAAAGTTTCCCAAGTTTTAAAAGCTTATGAATCTGCAACAAGTGTAGATTGAACCTATCTGCAAGCATAATCCAACAATTGTGGATAGAACCTATCTGCAAGCATAATCACTGTTGGTTCTCTGCAGAAACTCGAATTTGTTCCTTTCCACAGTAAAATGAATATCGTTATTACGCTCATCGGTTGCAGGACCAAAACATTTTCTTTGCATGCTGTTGAGTCACCATTAAGTTGCTTTCTTCCACGAAAAATAAGCACACCATTAAGTAAGACTGCGAGGTAGTTTCCTTTGAAGAAAGTTTTATGGGAAAACAGCAAGCATGCATGTAAACAGTAAAGAGTGTTAATATCACCCGCTGAAACTTCAAAGATTTAGCGTAACCCTTTACAGTTTTCATCGGTTCATCTACTCTAAGTAGGTTAAATGGTTGATTCAAGCACATTTATGAAGGTAGTGCCTTTTAATCATTGCAGTGCAATCGAAATAATATAGTTTAATACTGCTTTTTAATTCTATTAATTCTGACTCTTAATTTTTCGACCCAATTAATAGCCGTAAAATATTTAGATCTAACAATGGAATTAAGTTGTTTTAATCTTTGCCTAATTGTCCGTATCTAATTAGTTTCTATCAAAAATTATAATTGTACTCTCACATTGTATTTTCTTAAAAAAATTTACCATAATATTAACATACAAGTAAAATATTTGATTGAATGTGTTTATGCTCTCAAGATCTAAAAATGGTCGATTTTATATGTTTTAGTTCATAAATCTTTCTTTTTATACATATGAATACAATTTCGTACATAATCATATCTTCTACAAAATATTTGCAACACCTAAAAACTTATGACAAGTAGTCTAATTAATTCAAGGTGTTTGGATGGTGAAGTGATAGATTCGTTGATATACCCAATTAAGTCACAAGGAAGTAGCGAGGAAAAAATAGAATTATAGCAACAGGGGATTTTATTATTTTGGAATTGATTAGCGAGGAAAAAATAGAATTACAGTAACAGGGGATTTTATTATTTTGGAATTGATTCTATCACATTGATATTAATTACAAGCCTGAGAAAGCTACATATATATTAATACATATGTAGCTATTGTACAAGATAAGGAAGGGAACATTATAATTTCATATCCGCTAATATTGCAACTAAAACACACACAAAAAGATATCGATGCTTTCAACTAGCTGAAGTTTCCTTTATCTAATGAACTACTGCTTCTGTAGGAATTTGTTACTCTTTGGAAATCCTTGTCACCAACCATATTTCTTTTGATAATTTTGTGAGTATAATCACCCTTATCACTCTATGAGCTATGGGACTTCTTATGATCATCCTTATCACTCCATGATTTGCGGGACTCCTTATCACTCTACAGACTCACAATATTGTTGCTAAGATGAGGCTATAGGTTGTTAATATCCCCCTACAAACTAAGTCAGGGTTAAAGGCACAATTTGTTGCAAAAATATTCGAGGGCAACCTTGGACATAAGTTTAGTAAATATATTAGAAACTTGTTTATTAGAGGACACATATTTAGTGACAAGTAATCCAAGTGCAACTTGTCCACATATGAAATGATAATTTAACACGATATGTTTACTCAAAGCATGAAAGACATGATTAATTGTTATGTATAGAGCACTGATATTATCACAGTAGAGGACTAGTGGGGATAAGAGAGGTATGCGAAGATCTTTAAGAATATAAGTGAGCCATGTAAGTTTGGCAATAGTATTAGCTATAGCATGATACTCAGCTTCAGCACTAGAGCGAGATATTGTATGTTGTTTCTTAGCACACCATGAAATGACAATTGTGCTAAGACAAGTGCAGTAATCGGTGGTAGATCTTCTTATTGTAGGGCCAGCCCAATCAACATCAGAGAAAGTGGATAATTCAAGAGTTATATTAGAAGTGAGTTGTAAACCAGTGTTAAGTGTTCCTTTCATATGTTGAAGGATTCGTTGAACCAATTTCAAATGAGCAACTGTAGGAGTGTGCTTGAATTGTGAAACATGATAGATCCAGACACGTTAGCGTGAGATATTAGAGAGCATCAACAACTCCATGAAACTGTCTAGGATCAATAATAGGAGTAGTATCTGTAGCAAGTTTGAATTTGGCCTCTAAAGCTATAGTCATGGGCTTGCAATGAAGCATATTAGACCATTTAAGAATGGTAAGCTCATAGTGTGACTAGGATAGATGTAACCCATCTACTATGTTCGAAATCTCAACATCAAGAAAAGGAGGCACCAGACCTAAATTTTTCATAGAGAACTCACAACTCAAAATTTAATTAAAAGAGGTAATAAGCCTTGTGGATGACCCTGTAAGAATCATGTCATCAAAGTAGAGAAGTAAAACAAGTGAACCTTGATCCAAATGAAAAATAAAAATAGAAGGATTAGTTAAATTGCAAAAGAAACCATACGATATAAGAAATTCACTGAGTCTATCAAACCAAGCATATGGTGCTTGGTTAAGTCCACCCAAAGCACGTTCAGGCTTACATACATGCATAGGTTTTTGTAGATCAATCATATATGTCAGTTGTTCTATATATATATCTTCGACGATGTTGTCATGTAAAAAGACATTTTTTAAACGTCGAGTTGACGAATGGGACAATGTCTCATAAGAGCAATAGTTAAGATGAGTTGAATTGTACCTGGTTTGATTACAGGAGAGAACGTCTCTATATAGTCAATACCATCAATCTGATGATATCCTTTGGTAGCTAATCATGCTTTGAGACATTCTAGTATACCACCAAGTTGTAGCTTAGTTTGGAGTGTATAGAATTAATCGCCAAGTTTCATTTTGATGTAGTGCAGCAAAGTTCATCAAACATAGCAACTTTCCACCCGAGATGTGAAAAGATTGATTTAATATATTTCAGTTCACTAGGTATTGTAACAGATGAGGTTATTATCAACGCATATTTAGGATTTGGCTTAACAACTCCAAGTTTGGACCTAGTTATCATAGGATGAGTAATTACTGCTCTATAAGGAGGCATCGTATTTATGAAAGGAAGGGACTCAGGTGCAGGCATGTGTTAAGAACATAAGTTAGTCACTAGTGCAAGTAGATTCAGACCTTCAAAATTTTGATCATTAAAAATAGTCCCAACATTGTGGAGCTCAATTGCGCCATGTGTTGAATTTGTTATAGATTCCAGGTGATGAATATCAGCAGATGGTCATAGAATGGAATTTGTCGATGCAGAAATTTGTGAAAGACTACCTGAACAAAGAAGATTATTAGAAGAAGGTAAAAAAAAATCAAATATGATAAGAGCTTGTGAGGCAGAACTAGAAAAAGATGAAGATTTAAAAGGAAAAATAGTCTCATAAAAAAAATATGACAAGAAATGAAAAATTTGCAACTAAGTGGACGAAAGCACTTGTATCCTTTATGCTTTTTGTTGTATCCTATAAAAACACATAAGACAATTTTAGGGTGAAATTTATGGCTTCTTATATCCCACGTATAAGAAAACATTTAGAACCAAAAACTCGAAGTGATGTGTAGTTAGGATAAGTTCTATGTAATATGAAATATGGAGTGTTAAACTGAAGAGATGAAGATGTTAACTGATTAAAAAGATAATCTGCTATGGTAAAGGCTTCTACCCATAAAAAAGAGGTGCATGACTATGGAACAACATTGTCATTCCTAGTTCATGTATAATTATGTGCCTTCTCTCAATTGTACCTGTTTACTCCGGAGTGTAGGACCATGAAATCTGATGAATAATACTTGTTGTAAGAAAATGTGATGATAATCTAGAGTTAACAAATTCTCCTCCACCATTTAAGTGGAAGATTTTTCTTTTCTTATTGAATTATTGTTCAACATACTATTCAAATGCTAAATAGGCAATAAAAAATCATAGTTATGTTTTAATGGAATAATCCAAGTATACTTGCAAAAATCATCAGCTAAAAATGCATAATATTTAAACTTGCCAGCATATAGAATAGGGGTAGGTCGCCACAAGTCACAGTGAATCTTATCAAAGATAACAAAACTCGAGTGTCCAGAAAGAGAAAAAGGAAGTTTACTTAGTTTTCCTAATTGACAAGTCTGACATAAATGTTCAGTCCGTATGGACCTTGAACATCAATTAATCCTTTATTTTTTTAACAACTGAACTGTTGAAGCTTGAGGGTGTCCTAAGCATTGGTGTCAAACATCTGCAATGTTAGACTTCAAACAATGAGAGAAATGTGCTTTTGGTACATCAGATAAGGTATACAGGTCACCCTTCCTATTCCCTGTTATTTGCGGATGTCCTGTTTTCCATTACTTTATATAAAAATCAACATCAGTAAATTCATAGACTAACATGAAATTGAGAGGTTAATTGACTTATTGAAAGCATATTTTTTAAAAGATTTAGAATTAAAAGAACATCATGAAGAGGCAAAATCTTTTCTTTTTACTTAATAAATGAACCACCAATACTTGTTATAGGTATGGAAAAACCATCTCCAATTATGATTGAATCAAATCTAAAGTATTTATGAATATTAGTTGGCATACCTTGCTTTCTTGTCATGTGATTTGAAGCTCCTGTATCAGAAGTCCATTCTGTTTTGACAATGTAGTTGTCTAAAGTGAGAGTTGTAAGGGTTTGTGGAATTGCATCATTTTGAGTCGTTCGTTTTGGTATCCAACAACAAATTTTTATTGTTTTCATACGTCATTCTCTTGGAAGTGGTGGTTGTCATTATTGTGTAACTAATGTTAAGTCTTCGAGATAGCTTTGATTTTGGTTTCAAAATTGTTGTACTTGAAATCCACGACCTAAGGAAGTAAAGGTACTTTTGTGATTCCTTGAGCTGGTACTTTGAGATTGTTTCTGTTGTTGGCTATAGAAGACTAAATGTGGAGTGAGGTGAGACAGAGACACATCTAATTGGTTTTAAAACTAGTTTTGACACTGATCAAGATTTTGCAATTGTGAGATGAACTCAAAGTAAATTGGTCTTGGAGGTTTCAACATCATTGTTATAAAGGTTTCATATTGTGGACCAAGACTTGTAAGGACATAGAAGACTTTTTCTGTTATTATTTTGTCTTGAAATTATGATGGATCCGAATGGGGACTTGATTCGATAAGCTCGCGATGTGACCCGAATTGGATAAAAACATAAATCAGTGTTGGAAGCGAAGGGCTTGGGTCAGGGCCCAGCTGTATGGATCTGTTTTATGCAAGGGAAATAAAAGACCTGGTTGTAAAAGGGATCAACTTGTATCGTTTTTCTTCATAATGAAAATACTCTCTCTGCTCTTGCCTGAGGACGTAGGCTTCATTGGTCGAACCTCTTTAAATCTTTGTGTCGTTCTTTCTTTACTTTCGCTACTTTGATTGTGTGATTATGCGCGTGTAATATAACAATTGGTATCAAAGCTTAGGGTTCTTTGCTCATAATCTAGGGTTAAGATGACTTCTTCATCTTTTGCAAAGTACGAAGTAGAGAAGTTTGATGGGGGATCTAGTTTCAGTCTTTGGAAGATTAGGATGAGATCATCCCTGATTTTACAAGGGTTATGGAAGGCGATTGATGAGGATTTTCCCGAAGGTATGAGGGAATCGGAGAAGTCATATTTGAAGGAGAAGGCGTTAAGTGCGATTTTCATGAGTGTTACCGACAGCATCCTTCGCGAGATCGCTGCTGAAGATTCTGCAGGGAAGGCGTGGAAGAAGATGGAAGAACTGTATTCCGCAAAATCGTTGACAATCTGCCTCTACCTAAAAAAGAGGTTGTATAATCCCCGAATAAATGAAGGTACACCCATTAAATCTCATCTTGACTAGTTCAATTTGATAAATATGGATCTTAAGAATATAGATATCGTAATTGATAATGAGGATCAAGCCTTGATTGTGTTATGCTTATTACCACCATCCTATGAGACGTTTGTTGATACACTGTTGTATGGGAAAGATAGTATTTCACTGGATGACGTCAGTAATGCTTTGAAGTCTAAAGAGTTAAAAAAGAACTTTCCAGAAAATAGGGTAGAAGTTGAGAGTTTGGTGAGTAGGGGAAGAACACAGACAAAAGATTTTTCCATGAAGAAGTCTAAGGCTAGATCGGAGTCTAGAGCAAAGAAACTAAACTGTTTTGAGTACGGAGAGCAGGGTCACTTTTGGAGAGACTGTCCTAAGTTGAAAGAGAAGAAGGGGAGGCAGAAGGAGGAGAATTCTGCTAATATTGTTGACACTCATGGTTCTAATGGCAGTGACAGTACAGGAGAGGTGCTATCCATGAGTTTAAGTCATGGGCAAAATTCCTGGGTTCTTGATTCTGGTGCAACTTTCCATATGTGCCCTTACAAGCAGTGGTTTGCTACATACAAATAGATGAGTAGGACTATCTATTTGGGTAATAATAATCCATTACTAGTAGAGGGGATTTGCTACATCAGATTAAGAATGTTTGATGGTGTTGTTAGAAGCATTGAGTATTGGCATGTTCCTCAGATGAAGAGGAATATGATTACTCTTTTGACTCTGGATGATTAAAGGTTCAAGTTCCATTCAGAAAATGGAACTCTTAAAGTGTGCAAAGGCTCTATAGTACTCATGAAGGGTAAGCTGGAATCTAGACTGTATTTGCTTCAGGGCAGTGTGGTTAAAGGGGAAACCGCTATAGCTTCAATAAGCAGCTATTAGAATCAGTCTCAACTGTGGCATTTACGTCTTGGCCATATGAGTGACAAGGGATTGTCTGTTTTAAGCAAGCAGAATTTGCTAGATGGGTACAAAAATGAAGCCTTAGACTTCTTTGAGCATTGTGTGTTTGGCAAACAGACTAGGGTGAAGTTCAGCAAAAAGGCGGTGCATAAGACCAATGATAAGCTGGATTACATACATTCAGATTTATGGGGGGCCGAACAGAATTCCTTCAAAGAGTGGTGCCAGGTACTTTATGACTTTGATTGATGATTACTCTAGAATGGTATTGGTGTATTTCCTAAAAAGCAAAGATGAGGCTTTTCCAACATTTGTTAAGTGAAAGACGATGGTTGAAAAGTAGACAAAAATAAAAGTGAAGCATCTTCGCACCGAAAATGGGTTGGAATTTTGCAATTTCGAGTTTAATGACTTCTGCAGCAAGGATGGCATAGTGAGACACCGCACTTATGTAGGCACACCATAATAGAATGGTGTTACAGAACGAATGAACAGAACGCTTTGTGACCGAGCATGAAGCATGCTCTCACATTCAGGTGTGAGCAAAGATTTTTGGGCTGAAGCAATCAATACAGCTTGTTATTTAGTTAACAGATCTCCATCTACAGCTATTGAGTTCAAAACTCCTTTTGAGGTATGGTCCGGTTCACTGGATGATTTACTCTAATTTGAGAGTATTTGGTTGTCCTACATATGTTCATGTGAGAGATGGTAAGCTTGAGCTGAGGGTAAAGAAATGCATATTTCTAGGATATGCATTTGGAGTGAAAGGTTACAAGTTATGGTGTACAGATCAGAATTCTTTAGGTTTTCTTATCAGCAGGGATGTGACATTCAATGAGTCTGCCTCACTAGATAGTCAGAAGGAGAAGACGATAGCAGGATCAGATCACGGTGTTAGAGAT
>JAOQMP010088225.1:0-16864 GCA_027563575.1 Erythroxylum pedicellare
TGAATGAGAAACTATCTAGCTTAGAAAGGAATGGAACTTGGAAACTTACAAAACTACCTAAAGGGAAGAAGACCATATCCTCGAATTGGATATACAAAGTGAAGTACAATCCAAATGGGACAGTGGATAAATTAAAATCCAGGCTTGTAGCCACAGGTTTTTGTCAAAGAGAGGGAGCTCACTATTCAGAAGTTTTCTCTCCAGTGGCAAAGGTGGTAATAATAAGAATGTTCTTGGCCATAACTGCCTCTAAGCAATGGCCAATACACCAATATGACATCAATGATTCTTTTCTTCATGGTTATTTAAAAGAAGAGCTATATATGCTACCTCTATAAGGCTACACTAAAGCTAAGGAAGGACAAATATGCAGACTAATCAGATCAATCTATGACTTAAAACAAGCTGTGAGACAGTGGAAGAAAGAGTTATCCTCCAAACTATTCTCAATGGGGTTCATCAAATCAGAAGCAGACCACTGCCTATACACTAAAGGCACAGGGGATGACTTTATAGCAGTAATCATATACGTAGATAATATTTTGATAATAGGTGCAAATGGATTCAGTTAAGAAAACATCAAATGCAGAATTCACTATCAAGGATCTGGGATATGCAAAATTTTTCCTAGGAATTAAAATAGCAAGAGTAGAAGATAGGATGATACTTACTCATGGAAAATACATCAGAGACATCTTGTAGGAAACCAATCTACTGGACTACTCACATTGTGCAACATTTATAGTTATTGGAATAAAATTAAATATTGAAGAAGGTGAGCTACTTGATAAACAAGAAATGTACAGAAGACTGGTAGCGAGATTACAGTATTTACGATTTACAAGGTCTGATATCACATACGTTACACAACAACTTAGCCAATTCACGAGTACCCCTAGATTACCACACTAGGAAGTAGCTAAAAGAGTACTGAAATACCTTAAGGGAACCCAGAACTTAGGGATTTTCAATGCAGTAGAAGAAAACCATCACCTTATAGTTTATTCTGATTCGGATTGGGGAAGTTACGTCTTCTCCAGATGTTCCCTAACAAGCTTCTGCGTGTGCCTCAAAAAATTGCCAATCTCCTAGAAAATTAAAAAATAAAGGACTGTGAGTCACTCGTTAGCTGAATTGGAGTACAGAAGCTTAGCTTCGACTACTTGTGAATTGAAATGGATAACCCAGTTACTTAAGGTTAAAGATAACCAAGCTACCATCTACATCTCGAAAAACCTAGTCTTTCATGAGAGGAAAAAGCATCTTGAGATTGACCTTCATCTAGTTTGAGACTGCATGAAGTTAGGGTTTCTTGAGTTAAAACATGTAAACACAAAAAATTAACTCACAGATCTGTTCACAAAGGCTTTGGACGCACGGGTGTTTTTAGATCTCATTTGTAAGATTGGAGTTGTTGATTAGAAACTCTAACTTGAAGGGGGAGTGATAAAAGACCCAAAAACATGTTGAGTAATTCGGGCATGCTACAGGCCACAATGGCCGGTCTCACTATGGTCTTATTTGATGTTTAAAATTTTGTCGTTTTCTTCATCACCACACAAGTGGTATTGTAGATAGTATTAGGAAAATAGTTTTGGTATTATACAGCTAGTAGATTCATTAGTTAATATTTCCCTTGATTCTAGGAACCCTAACCAAATTGGAAGAGGGTTAGGGGGTATAAATAATGTCCTTAATATTCAATGCAACGTATGAAAGAATTTTCTTTCTTTACTAACTATTTTCTCTGCCATTTTTCACCCTAAATTCATCCTTCTTTTTAACCTCTCAACTTATATTTTCACCCAAATCTTAATTTAAAACGCTATATTTAACTATTCAAACACTAAATCCGTTTACAAAACAAAAACCCATCTTTTTATAGATCAAATGATCCTCTAAACATCAAGGTCTTGTACTTAAAAGGAGAAAATTAGGGATTTTGATTTGGAAAAGATTTTTTTTGGATATCAAGCATATATCTTAGAGTTTACATAGTCTAAATAAGTTACTTTCTTTCATTCCATGGCAGTAATACATCAAAAGTTAGAAATTGGGCTTGAGTAGGAAAATATGTGTCTTATGTACTATTGGTATAGACATGTGAATAAAATTGACTTAGCTTACGATTTTATAGTTATTGTGCTACATTATGCTTGGTATTATGGTTATGTGATTGTGGAAGTATTGAACAAGTGTTATATTGTTGTGACTTTATGGAGTGAACTGTGCACCTGTGGTGAATTGTGGCATAATAGATTAATTGAGTGTGGAAGGATGCCTTTGAGATATAAGAGAAAGGATATAAGGATTAAGGTTCCTTCATATACTTTTTCATTGACAATATCACCTCTAGAGGGAATTCCAAAGTTTATAAACTCAGAGAATAAGGAATTTACAACAGAAGGAGTAATAATCATATAGTCATTGAAAAGACCATAATCCCATATATTAGTCAGGTATTTAAGATTTAAATCATGCTTCCAAATTTGTAATGGAATTATTTGTTAACTTTATAAAGAGAATATTTTATAAAAGCGATCAAGGTGTTTTTATGGTAATATCAAGAAGAAGGCCAGACTAAAGTTTTTGGCAATTTTCACCTGTGTGCAAGGCATTAAGGTTATGATTTCAGAGAAGATGATTGAGAAACACCTCAAGATGCCATATCAAATTTTTATAATGGGAGGCCACTAAAGTACAACGGTGTGAGCCAAAGTGATGTAATGCATATGTTTAGATCGGGATCACATATTCTACTATATAACCTATGTAAGCATTTGGCCATCTAACCCCAACTAGTGGCCTATATTTTAAGCGATAATGTTTAGCCTCATTCTAATGGGTTGTACCAATTTTAACCATAGATCTATACCTTATGAATTTGTTCCTGAATGATGTAAGTGAGGCATTATTGGTCTAATTGTCTTCTTTGATTATGAAATATATCAGCAACGTTGTTTGGTATATCTTACAAGACAAAATCTTTATGTTCTCAATGTTAATTAGTCATATGTTAAAGAGCCAAAGGGTGGACCTCTCCAGTTTTAGGGCTTTAAAGGCTAGAGAGGCTAATTATATCATTGACAATAGGATGAGGTTATTTAAATAACACTTGGGAGAATAATAGTTGGATCTAGGTTTTTTTAGGAGTTTATTGAATATCTTAGTTGGATCTAGGTTTTTAAGGAGTTTGTTGAATCTCTTTTATTACTTTATTCTTATTAAAAAATATTAAGGACAATGTTATTCTAAGTGTGGTTTCGGTGCATGAAATTTTAATTTTTTTTGTATTATTATATTTTGTTTTTAAAATTTCTTCAGTTGATCTTCTTCACCACCTTAATCATAGGTAAAAATTAGATTCCTCTCTTCACCAATTTTACATATATGTAAACATACATTATAGCACAATATAAAATTTTGAGGGGTTTTTTTCTTTTTGGTAAGATTTTTATAGACCCTTTGGCTAACAGTGTTTGATTAAATTAGTTCTTCACAATAAGTAGTGCTTCTGCTAGCAGTGTTTGATTAGTTGGTTTTTTGTAACAAGTAGTGGTTCTTCGCCACAAATAGTGTCTCTATATGTTTTGATGCTTCTCTAGATATTCATTTAGCTTATCTTCTCATAGATTTTATGATTCTATATATTCATTTATCAGATCTTCTCATAGAGTTTACGATTGTGTAAGTTTTACACTCACCATCTTGCCATCATTATAGTTGTAACTTATGTCTAGTGTTATTTGCTTTGCTTACTTTTTTTAGGGTAGATTAAGTTGTATCTTATTGAGTGATCACTTTATCCATTTTTTTTCAGGGGCTTCACTAGTAAAGGGAGAGGAGAGGTGGGTTATTGTTTTGAATTTGATGAAAATGCCCTTATGTTTGTTGTTGCCAGCCTTCTTTGGCTTTATTTGTCTAGGTTTCCTACTTGACCTTACATGTGCTGTCGAGTTTAAACGGTTTGGTTATCAATGGTTTGTTTCTGGGTTTGATGATGGTCGGTGAGGAGGCTTCCTTAGTGAAGGGAGGTCATTGGTATAATTAAATGGAAGAAATGCCCTTAGAAAGCGAGAGTAACGATTTTTCTTAATATTCAATATGTTAAAGTAGTGGGGGATAGTTGGAAATAGGAAGTTTATGTGAATTGTCTACTTAAGTGATAAGACCCCATATAATGTTTTACTATTTTTAGTGATTTTATTGCCTGCTGATTGAATAGTTGTATGTAACGTTCTTTGGATGGATGGTTTCACTATTTCATATCAGTGTTTGGTTTAGTTTTTAATAAAAAATGAAGTGGTTCATCATTTCATCTAAGTAACTTGAATCAAACCACAACGTTAGCTTAAAGTAGTAGATTAGCCTTTAATTTTTAGGAAGCAACAGCTACTAGTTGTCCCTACGGGAAAATCCGATAAAATTGGAATGATACAGAGCAGATTAGCATAGTCCCTGCACAAGTATGATGCACACAACTTAAGAAATGATGAGCAGAACTTTGTCGCATATCAGGTATAAGTAGAATTTTGTAACATATCAGGTATATTTGTCTTACTATTTTCTTAATAACCTTTTCTTCTAAACTTATATGACCTAATCAAGTATGTAGCTTTTTTAAAAGTTATTATTCTATTTTAATTCCTTACTATTAATTTATTCTATGTTTTATTCTATTTTAATTATTTATTATTACTTTATTCTAAATTGTTCTTTTAAAAATCTTTTATGTTTAATTGACTGTTTTGAAATATCTTCATGTCATATTTGCATATTAGTTTATTGGAAACAAACTTTTTATTAAGTAGAAGTAAGACTACGTACTATCAGACCTCTTCAGATCCCACATTTGTATGAGATTCAACAGCGTGTTGATGATGATGTTTTTAAAATGTATTTTTAAGTTCTTATTTGTTACCTTATTTTGATATCATAAGTGTATGCATGATTTTGAGTTCAGAATGATTAGTAAGAATTAAATGCATAATATGATTAAGTGAATTCAATGTGAATCTTAACTTTATAGATGCCAAGATACACAATTTCTTAAATAAAGATTTTTAAATCTAATTTGAATGATCCCATGAGAAATTTGATTCTTTATTTCATTTTCATTTATTTCTTAAGTAGATACCTTATCTATTTTTGAATTTCTAGGACTTGAATTTTATCTTTTTTATATTTAATATAAGATATGTATAAGCGTTATAATAAAGGAACTTAGGACTTAAGTTTGAGCCAAATTGACTACCTTTTTATACATTAATCCATTAGTGAGTCTTTAATTTATAATCAGTAGATCTTTTACTTATATTTTGATATTTTTTGGGAATGAGATGTAAGATAATGAGTACAGGGAGGTGGTAAAGTGTATGAAAGTGGCAACATAAAAAGGGAAATTTCATGTTAATTCAAAATGTTCAAAAAAATAGAAAAAGAAAATAAAGTATTGAAAATTGATTGGCATAAATTCGTATGCTTGAAATGAATGAAGGAAAAGCTATAATTGGTTAAAAGAATACAAAGAGTTAGTAGAGTGAGGATTAAAGTTTTTTTGATTTGTTTGTTATTACTCTACTAATTGTGAATATTTTATTGTTCCTATATTTGAAGTCCTTTTGATTTTTTCTTATGTATATTCATTTAAGTAGTGGAGATTAGGATTTCAAGCTTATGAAAAGTTCATTATTCATAAGAAGATGATGAGAGTACCTCATTAAAATTTCAAAAGCTTGTGTCAATGAGTGACATCTAAGGATATATCAATTCATAGTGTTTGACTTTGATAAAAGGTGTACAATAATGTTTATATTATCATGTTTGCATAGAGGTTTATTTATGAATATTATGATTTTTAAGTTTTTAAATTTAAACTAGGACTCTAACATTTATATCTTACATTGTTAATATTTTTTAAAAAGTGGAAGATAAATTAATAAACCCTAAGGGGAAGGGGCGTAAAGTTATACTATGAAAGTGTCAATAATAAAGAAGTTCTAATTGACCATAAAACTCTAGACTAACGGGAATAAGGACCAAGAAAACAATATAGTTTAAGCTTAAATGAAGATGATGATCAGACCTTACATATGATAAAAATTGATGAGCCAATCATTATCTAGCAAGAGTATCAGAATATCCTTTAGATTAACTTAAATTCCTATATACGAGATGAACATTTCCTTGCCATACTTTATTTTGTCAATAATACTAAAGGTTATTAATGAGTTAGGTCAATGTTTACGAGTAGCAATTAAGTAAACTTTTAAAAGACAATAACTCATCCACTAAGGAAACCGAAAGGTTTAAAGACTTGTGGCATAAATGTCACCATATGTAAACCTATAAAAGTGGGATTATTTTTCCTTTAGTTAGATGAGTTTAGGTTAGTAGTTATGGTTTATTTGTTATTTATTACCTGAGGATAAACAATGATATAAGTCTAGAGGATTTGATATGTTTATATTTTACATGTTATTTGGGTTGAATTACTTAGTATTTGACACTGTTTTAAATGTATTTTGTAATGATTTCATACATTTAGTTCATTGTCATGTAAGAGATGATTTGGGTGAGAAAACACATAATTGAGAATAATCTTTTTCATAGTTATCTAACTGAAGAGATTTTATAGTCATTTGGAAGATAAGAAGATGGACAACAAATAAGAAAATGGACAACTTTATAGAACATGTCAGGAGTCAATTTTGTGGAGAAGTTAGTAAATAAGGCTCAACATGTTCTAGACTCCAAATGAAGATATGCACATGTCTTTTTTGAAGGTTTGAGAAGTTGAGAAGGAAAGCAAGACTGGCACTAAAGTGATACATAAGATTTACATTGGACTCATCATTATTTTACGCAAGGAGTTCTAGAAACAAACTAGTGATGGCTACAACTTAGTGTCAGGCACTGGTTAGGTGCGTCTTCCCGATGATTTAGAGTTTTAGAACAAGACCAGCATCAACATTGATGCTAGTCCAATGACAGATCTCAAACATTACTTATGGGAACATGTTTTTTTAAGTCCAAGTACTTTAAAACTCTATTTTTGTAAGCTTAATTATGAATACTTATATCATATTTAACCTAGGGACTTTTGGAAAGATTTAAAAGCCATCTTATTTTTTAATATAATTTTAGTGATTTCTTAGTATTGGAGGAAGATTTGAAGTAAGATTGGAGGAGTCAGTGATAACTTCTATCAATCATTCTTTCTATTCTTTCCTTTATATTGAGAATTAGTTGTTTATATTTTGTGTTTATTATTTTTAGTGGCTAGCAACCCTAGTTAGAGTTAGGGATATAACTTATAAGGATTATTCAATTATTTATACATGATTTGATTATCAAATTGCTTGAATTTATTTTGTTTGTTCTTTTTGGGCACAATTGCTAAAACAACTCAATTCCCTCTTTATATATGGTTAGTGGATGTCATCGAAAGGCCTCCTCTTATTTCCACTCTTATACATGTTACTACTATTACTACTACGTAGTGGCAGTAATTTTTGTTGTAGATTGACTTCTTACTCTTTTTGTAGATATGCCTTATATAACAAATTTAATCATTTTAACAAGTATAATAATAGTACTATTGCGAGCTACTTTAGTTATTGCTTAAAAAGATATTATAGTCCCCCCTTTTATTCTAAGCCCTGGGTACTGTGCCTTTCTTACTTAAGTGCATATCTTACCCTTTTTTCTTAGCCACATTTTCTTTTACACAGTGCATAAGGGCAAGAAAAGGAATGAAGCTCGATGTAAGTTGCAAAGAAAACTAGCAGGCTCTATCCTGAAATGACTAGGCAACCTACCTGGCACTCCACGGTGGCCCTCGAGTCGATATCTTAATCAACTGGAAAGTTCTTATGAAGCTAACCATATTGCCCTTGCTAGGGAAAAACTTCAACTTAATAATAAGAAATGTAAACAGTGGAGTTTTTTTTAGTTTATTAATAATTTTGGTAGCACAACGGTTATGTTTTGACATCCCAAAAATTTCAAAGTCCTTGTAAAAGTTCATAACACTTCTACTATCACATCAATTTCTCAACTACAAAGTGGACTTTAAATCCACTCACACATAACCTCAAATACTTACATCAGTAAACTTTGAAAATCTAAAACAAAATCATGCATTTCATAAAAAACCTTTGTACATATCCATTCTTTACACAAATGTACATTCCAAAACATGTTCAAAGATGTGCAATAAAAGTAGGTACAAGGAAAAAATGCCTACACAGCAGCACGGGACAAAGTTAACTACTCGCGAGGTGGAGTCCCTGCTACTGAAGCCCCTGAGTGTGCACCATGGAGGTTTTATTTAAAAACAGAAAATAAAATGTGAGCTAAACGAGCTTAGTGATTGTAAATAAAATTCTTTGCAAATAATTTGTAATCATTGACACGTCCCTAAATGAAATTCATTCCATTTAGTATAAGATAAGACCATATAAAAAAATATAAGCCTTTTGAAGACAAATTTCTCAATTTAACTTTTAAAGCGAATAGTGGCGACATTATTTATTGTTATGAACTTCTTATACGATATAGCCCACTATAAACTTCTTTACACTAAAGTACCCTTAGGCATTAGGTCACGGAGCTAGTTCTGCATCACTTACCCATGACTAGTTAACCATTAATTATGGAGCTAGTTCTACATCACTTCCCTGTAATAGGTTAAACACTAGAGATCAATAGTTATGAAGCTAGTTCTGTGTCGCTTATCCGTAACAATTTTGGCTAGCACTTTATATACTCCTTACGTGTAAAGGGCAACTCATTGGACTGGACTACTAACAGATATAATACCACCCACTGTTAGTAACTGACACCCTCTGGACACTATCGTGCATGTTTGGAATATTTTGATCAGTATAATATCATGTAATGAGTCTAATGATGTACCATAGGCTAAAAACAAAAACATTTTTCTTAGTACTTTAACTATTTTGTAAAGTAATTTATATAGTTTTGAAATAAAAAACAAATGGGAGGTGTTTGGATGCTGTCACCATTATGACACTGCCTTTGGCTCATGTATGTTCAACATTTTCGACTTCTTTCAATCTCATAATCAAACAATTGAATGAATAATTTAAATTCACATGCCATCAATTCTTTTGCAAAGAATTTATTCAAATGAAAACATTAAAATACACTTATTGTTTTGTAAATTTATCGCCAAGCATACTCATGCGTTCTGTGCCTTTCCTTTACGTTCACAAAGTGCATTTCTCTTAGGCATTATTTCTAATTAAGAAACAAGGCATTAACACTATATTTGATTTGTGTCACGATTATGACCGCTTCCAAAAATTCATACATCCTATTGCTCCATAGTTTTCATGTAGCAAACGTTCACATTAGATTCTGCCAGAAATTTGTTCCCTTATGTCTCTAGTTTCCATAGCATCAAAAATCATGCCATTTAATCCTCTAAATCATGAAACATGTACCAAATATCACATGCTACTTTAATATAAGGGCAGTATCAATTCACCATTTTCAATCTCAAATTTCAATATCATTATGCTAGAATTAAGTTAAGATTTCTTCTAGATATTTTTAGTACTATATCTTAAGTTTTATTTTCAGTTGGAATCACACAATTTGGAGATCTTTAGGCTAAGTTAGGGATAAAATAATGAGCCTGGTTCAAGTGAACTAAGAATCTAAAATAGAATTTCACTAAACGTGGCTATCTCTCTTATCATCTTAAACCAAAATAGACTTTCAAATCATATCACACAAAAAACCCTAGCCATGGTAGATTCTCTCAAGCTTGATTCCTTGACTAATTTTCTTGTTTTCAACCCTCTCCCAAAATTATTATCTACTTTATTGCATGTCAAAATTATCATTAATCTTACATTAATCTATCGCATTAAAAAAACCCCAAAACCACAAATTTAGGTTAGGAAAACTTACTACTCTCTTTCAATATTTTGGACAACTTGAAGAACACTTAGTCTTGATGAAGCTCTTTCAACTCATGCTCCAAAAACATGAAAAAAAAAAATCAGCTTTCTTCTTCCCCTATCTTCTTGGCTAAAACTCTCCTTTACTCCTCTCCTTTTATTCTTTTGTTTCACTCATGGCTAACTCCCCAAAACAATGAAGCCTGTTGTCTTATTTCACTGCTTATGTGCATGACACATGTCATCTCTCTTAACAATTCACTAGTCCACTAATCAACATGTAAAAAGACAAATTTGCCCCTGATCACTATGTAAAAATACCTAATTGTCCTTTAATGAATTTAATTCATCAACTTACTGAATTAAATTTTGGAAATTTTTTACAGCCTTCTTCCTATCAACTTAACCATAAAATACTTTAATTAGGGTCAATATATATTGACTGGATGCTTTAAAAAAATCCATGATTTTCCAAAAGGGCATTTTAAGTCCTAAACTTCCTGAATTCCCGAAATCCATGCAATCAGAATTATTTTCGATCCATTTCAGTACCATTAGACTCTAATACTTATTCTGAATATTTTCAATTCTTTTCAAGGTCAAGTCCCAGAAAATCACTATTCATATCAAAAAATAATATTCACCGAATATAAAAATTTGCCTTCATTGAAAGGAAATCTTTGGGGTTTTACAATCATCCCTCCTTAGAGAAATTTCATCCTCAAAATTTAACTAGGTAGACATGTTTAAAAACTGGTGGGGATATAATGTACGCATCTCCTGTTCAAGCTCCCATGTAGCTTCTTCTACTTCATGATTCCTCCATGGTACTTTAAACAAAAGAATGATCTTATTTAATAGGATTTGTTCTTTGCGGTCGAGGATCTGTACTGGTTCCTCTTCTATAGTAAAATCATTCTTTAGGTTCACTGATTGTTCTGTGATTACGTGCGAAGTGTCTGTTAGATACTTGTGAAGCATAGATACATGGAAGACATTGTGAATCCTCGCAAACTCATCTTGTAGCTTCAATTGATGTGCCACTAACCCAACTCTTTTGTGATCTCATACAGTCCCATATAATGTCGACTTAGCTTACTACGTTTCCTATACCTAAGTACACCTTTCCAAGGGGAAATTTTAAGAAATACTCTATCTCCAATTTTGAACTCAAGATCCCCACAATGATTATCTGCATAGCTTTTCTGCCTATCTTGGGCTATCTTTAATATGTCTCGAATAACTTGAATTTTATCTATTGTCACTTGTATAATGTTGGACCTCGCTTCTGGAGCCCAACATTTGGAGTCAAAAGACATGAGCAAACTCATTATTATATTTCAGAATAGATTTTAGGAAACTTCTAACTAGAATTTTAGTTTGACTTCTCCATAACATTTGTTCACCATTATCTTAAGTTTCTAATGACACCAAAATCATTCAATCTGGTTCACAAATTTGAAAGTTATGGCCTAAAAACTTTCAAATTTTTTATTAAATTGAAATAGTACACTATACTCAACTTCCCTCCAGAAATTAAAAGTTTTAGAGACTGAATTAAAATTCTATTCCTTCAGCTAATTTGTACCCATTTGTCTTTAGTTTATTTAGAAATAAGAATCATATCATTTGAAGCTCTACAGATCAAGATATCCTCAAAATACTGAAGCATGTTCAGTAAAATATTCAATTCATACTCTTCCAATTGATAACTATTCTTTGATTCAATCAATCCTTTCCAGATCAATAATAAAAGCTATAAATTTTTATAGAGAGATAGAATAATGAGTTAGGAATCCATTGCTTCAAGAATCAGGTCATTTGGAGGTCGGACGACAAAGATATAGTCAAAAGAGTGGAAGATGTTCAGGTTTGGGAGGGGAAAGCCTGTGGGTTGCGCGCGTGGCTGCGAAGTCACGATCGCGCACTTTCGCATAATGTTCGCAGAGTCACAATCACAACTTGTCGCGATCACAACTTCTCCCTCCCTACTTTCCTTCTTCCAACCTGTATTGGTAAAATGAACATAACTTTCACTAAAAATATTGGATTGAGGTTATTAAAAGACTGTTTCAAAGAGGATTTCTAGACCTAAAACTTCCATGAGACCTCAAAAACAAATTTTGCCTTTATAAGGGCTAAAATTTCGATTCAATACAGCTGTCCCGAATGTTCATCCTATACAGCATCACAAACTTCTAATGATCATATCTCTTAACTCCGATGTCCAAATAATTCATACTATATAGCGTTGAAAAGCTAGAAAGATAATCTACAACTTTGAGGAAGAAAACTTTGTCTAATTCCATCTAGATTAATCCAGTCTTTCCTCTGAATTCAAAACATAATTTCTACACCCTTGAAAGACTTGAAATATGAAATGTACAACTACCAGATAAATAAGCACATACCTATTGGAAACTTCTTCAATTCTCCATTCATTTTTAAATTAAAATGAAGTTCATACATAACTTTAAGGACATATCAACATTACAACAAAGTCTTAACCAAAAATACAAAATACAAAATACATTGTATGCTCAATGTTTGATATGCTTATAAAGCTAACCAAAAAAATGATCGAACTAACTTAGTTACAAAAGTCTCTAACTATCTTAGAGTTTTTGATGCCTTGCAAGGATTGCTAACCCTCTCGTTCTGCACCTGAGGAGTGGAAAATATTGGGTTGAGCTACGACGCTCAGTGGCTAATATATTTATAGCCATTAATAATTTCCACAAACTCAAGCATATGTATTTATATATCTAGCAATTCATTCATTCACCAATTCAGCTCAAAAACTCATAATTAAGTAGTTAATACATAACACATAACATAGATTTTATCCATTAAGCAAATCATTCAAATGCATCATATTTAACAATTCAAAGATGCAATGCACAACCAAATGGCTCGAGGGGTCCCATGGGTACGAAATGAAGAAACCGAAGTTTGCACCATGAATAAAATGAGTTCATTTTCGGAGCTCATACGCCACAAGTGGGTAGCCGAGAGAAGGCTCTTGTGTATGTGCACGTGACGAATGAAACGGTTCCTCTCTCGCCCAAACAAAAGCACATATTCATTTAATCATATGCTTATATTTTGATACTTTTTCCTTCTTTTCATTTAATTCAAAATGTTATAAACTCTTTCACGGTATAACATAATCATAAAACATTATGCATTTCCCATCAAATCACAATAATTCAATTTCAAGCAATCAACATTCACACACATAAGCAAGAATTTGTCTAATCAAACAATAGCTATAAATATATTACCCACCTAATTGGCTTGCAAAAATCCAACTCAAGGTTATCTTCTCTCTTGCTCTTGGGTAGGATTCTCTTGGTTTCCTAAAACAACCAAGGTTTAATTCAAAACAATATTCTAATAAAATTCATAAACTTTAATAATCACAAAAAATGCAATAAATACAAAGTAAGGTCAAGCCTAACCTACCCATAATTCATCTAAGCTAGTTAATTCCAAAACCCACAAAAATCAAAATGGTCTCATCTTCTTTCAACACAACCCATTCTCTACTTCTTTCTCTACCTAAGCAAAAAAGAAAGAAAAACTTACCTTAGACAAGCTTGATTCTTTCTCTATCCACGTTTTCTTCTTCTTCCCTAGCTTCTCTCACAACTCTCTTCTCTTCTTTCTTTCTTCTCTACGTTTTTCTCCTCTCTTCTTTTCTTCTCACGATTTCTTCTTCTCTTCTTTCTTATTCTTCTAATTCTAGCCCCTTTTGTTTTGTCTTTCTTCCTATTTTGCCCCTCATAAAACTAGGCTTTCCATATTTACCCTTCTTGTTTTTAACATAAGTCCACTAACTACTTAAGCTAACTAAATTCTAACACTTCATTCAAATTTCTAATTTCTATTCATACTTGCTAATTTAATGGACTAAATTAAGAAAAGAAAAAAAAATCAACATATAAATTGATAAAAATTGAAAGAAAATTTTGGGGTCCAACACCTAGGGTAAGGGGGTGCTACACTAACTTATACTATATTCTGATACATGTTTAGTTTTGATAAAAATAAGTTCTATTTTGATATAAAACAATTTCTGTTCTTATATGAGATAAGCTCTGATTTGAAACAAAATAAGTTCTATTGTGATATAAGTCATATTTTTATCTGAAAGTATTATATCTTATTCTGATATTCAATTCTGATACTTGTACATTATGTTATGATATTTATGAGTTTTGTTCTTATGCAAGAATGTTCTATATTGATTGATGAATGATATTCTGTTTTGAGACATGATGTTTGGATTACTTTGTATTATGAACAATTAAAGATTGTTGTGATATGATTTGAATCTGTATATATAAATGTTAGACAGCTGCTAGAAACAGTTGCCATTATGCATTATGTTTAGTTATTCTAAATTAAGCTTTATGCTTAGCACAATGGTTTTGCCACCATTTAAGTTATGATAAGAATATTTAAAGACTAGGACAAGGACTGCTACAGTGGCTAAAAAAGGACGTGTTTTATTTTGACAAGATGTATATTTAAGTTTGTTTTTGAGTTGTATTTAATGTAATAATACATTTTGTATATTTATGGATAAGATTTGTAATAACCTTTAAACATGTTGGCTTTTGAAATTATGGCATGTATTTGGATAAGTCCAATATGTTTAATATGTTCTGTGTAAAAACAACTTTTAATGAAAGCTAATGTATGTTTGCTTGAGTTTCTAGAAATGCATGCAAGGAATGTTTAGTATGTCTTGAATTGTTTTGGTTCTATTTTCTGTGATACTTGCATATCCTCCTAGGGGGTTTGTGGCTGTTACATTGTTTGGTATCAGAGCATGTTTTAGGCAATTCTAGTTTAACTAGTGCTTAAATATTGCTTGTACTTGGATATAGGAGTTGTGTTTAGCCTAATGTAGTTTGTCCCACGTGTCGATTTTAGATTTAAGTATGCAAAGATCTCATGAGGTTGTTGATGAGGTTACTGAGAGTAATAATCCTGTATGATCTCGTCTGTCTATATTTGGAACCTCTGGGGTAAATAGAGATAAATGATGATCTGTCAAAGTGTGCGAAAATGAAAGTTTGTTGGTATCCTGATATAGGAGATACTACATGGTTCGATATGTTTGATATAGAGTCAGTGTATTTGTATTCGTGGTTATATTCAGTGTATTTGTATTCGTGGTTATATTAAAGAATATGAGATGAGTATTATGTTGTGGTTGTATACCTTTAAAATTGATGTGAAAGTAAATTTATTTTCAAAGATTGGATGGAGAAAAGAATAGAGATGTACATAAAAGTGATGGTATTAAAGTGTACGAGCAAAGTTGAACTTAGAACTGAAATGGTTGTTTAGATATCATGTTGAAAGTTTGTGATTTAGTATAAGGTTATAACATGTGGTTTGATATTAGAATTTCATGATGGTTACACAACTTGTATTTCTGAATTGATTGAGAACATATATAAGTAAGATGAAATAAATGATAGTGATATATGTAGAATTCCTCAAGATTAATTTGAGAAGTTATTGTGAGTGTACATCTGATAATGTGGTTACTTTAGTGAATGATATTACGATGTACATATGTATTATATGCTTGGATATGATAGTAATTGAGGTCAAGGTATCATCTGAGTAGGATATTAATTAGTGACCTTTTGAAAATAAATCTCTAGATAAGATGTAATGATATTGATGGTATATACCAAGGAATCAGAGTGAAAAAGCATGCCTATCGCCTCACCGAGCTTGAGGATATAGAACTTTCTGATTATGTGAGATATGATGGTAAAAAATCTTATTGAAATATTATGAATAGTTGGAGAGCAACAACGAATATAGTTAACTAATAAGGATTTCGTGAACAGTACAGATAATAGAAAAAAGAAATCTCTTGTATGATAACTTTCATTGAATTGTATCACATAGGTCAAATGTTCCATTACTAGTAATGAATAAGTATTGAACAAATTAGATGTGACTATTGGAGTCAGACAAGTATGAGAATCAGGCACGAGAAGTTGAATATATTATAGTGCATCTACTTTAATTGTTGTAAAGTATCCAGACTATGTTATTGGATTCTTGACTATAAGATGACACTATTGTTATTATTAGAAGGACTTAGATTGACAAGGTATTCTATGTTAGAATGTTTAAGAGGTACAAGTCATATTCGATGTATATGTACAACAATTATCATAATAGTATGATAACTTATCAGTTAACTTTTCCTGAAGAATTGGTTAGTTGCATGATGTGTTTCATGATTCTATGTTGAGAAGATATCGGTCTGATGATATATATATATCCTATGCAAGAAATTCAAGTACAACTGGAAGCAACTATGAGGACTCAATATCCTCAACTATTCTTATCAGGTATGAATTTTGAGGATGAAATTCTTTTAAGGGGTAGATAATTGTAAACCCCCAAATTGTACCCTAGTTGGAATGTTACATGTTCATAAAAGTACAAGTATGATAGGTGGTAAAAATTATGATATGATTGAGAATTGTATTTGACTTAAATTTTGGTTTAATGGATCCTACTTAGTGAATGGAATTAATTGATATCATTAGAGAATTGAGATATTAAAATGTACATTTGGACTAGAAAAATTTTCAAGTGGGATGATAAGTTGGTACATGAAAACTGGAATGACAAAGCATATGAGTTAGTGACATTTGACGTAGTTGATACATTGACAAATGGCATAGTTAATAAATTGACAAATGGCAGCAATAAGTGGGAGACAAATGGCTTAATATATTGGTGACATTTGGTAGTTCCAATGTGGGACAAATGAAGAAAAAGCATAGTGAAAAATGTTGTTACAACTTGATGACACCTGGAAATGGATGAGGCAAGTTTCTGCTGGAGTAATTTATGTTTTGCTCATTCTTCACTATCTTGCACTCTCT
>JAOQMP010088233.1:0-16863 GCA_027563575.1 Erythroxylum pedicellare
TAAAGCAGGAATAGGATATAATGAAAATAACACTATCAAGTTGTACAAGAACTTCTTTGAAAACAACTGTAATTGTAGTTAAAACAACAGTAAACTGATGCATGACAAAAATGATAGTAACTTTCATTCATTTGTTTTATGCTTCTACTATGGAAAATAGGGACATATTAGTCATTCTTGTAACATTCGAAGAATGAAGAAATTATCTGAAATATATGTTTGGAGACTGAAAGGTCAAACTACTAACCTAAAAGGACCCAGAAAAGTATGGGTACCTAAATTATGATAATACATTCTGCAAATATACTTCAAAACAATGACAAGAGAAAATCAATGGATAGTTGATAATGGTTGTTCAAGACACATAACAGGTGAAATATGATACTTCAACTACATTAAAAGCAAAGATGGAGGTAATGTTGTCTTTACAAAAAAAAAAAACAAAGCAAAGGTCACAGGAATTGGTAAAATTGGTGCCTCCGACTCTACTTCTATTAACAATGTTCTCTATGTTGACGGTTTGAAACATAACCTACTAAGTGTGAGTCAGTTATGTGATAAAGGATATAGAATCACATTCTATTAATCTCATTATGAAATAATTGATAATAATAACGACAACATAATGTTTATTGGTTCTAGAAATCATAATATTTATTGTGCTCAATTAGAAGACATGTCTTCCAAAAAAGTTAAGTACTTTATTTCTCTAAATAAGGACTCATTAATTTGGCATAGAAGATTTGGACATGCTAGCATGAACATTTTATCAAAACTATCCAAGAATGAATTAATAAAAGGTTTAACAAATTTAAAATATGAGAATAAACAAGTTTTTGAAGCATACTTAAAAGGAAACAAGTTAGAAGCAGCTTTCCACCCAAGAATGTTGTATCTACCAACCAACCATTTGAACTTATACACATGGAATTATTTGTTCCTACTAGAACTCAAAGTTTTGGTGAAAAATACTATGGTTTTATTATAATAGATTATTATTTCGTATTTACTTGGGTTTATTTCCTAGCAAATAAGGATGATGCTTTCGAAGTTTTTGAGAAGTTTTACATTTAGATTGAAAAAAGGTATTACATTACTTCAATTCGAAGTGATCATGGAGGAGAAATTCATAACAGAAATTTTGAAGATTTATGTGATGATCATGGTATAACTCATAATTTCTCATGTCTAAGGACTCCTCAGCATAATGGAGTTGTTGAAAGAAAGAACAAGACCCTTACTAATATGTCTAGGACCATATTGTGTGAAAGTGGTCTACCTCATAACTATTAGGCAGAAGTTGTGTCTACTATTTGTTACATTTTGAATAGGTGTCTTATAAGGCCTATTCTCAAAAAGACCCCCTATGAGCTGTGGAAAGGAAGAAAACCAAATGTTTCATACTTCTGAGCTTTTGGCTGCAAGTGCTTTGTGTTAAATAATGGTAAGGACAGCCTTGGTAAATTTGATACAAGGTCTAATGAAGCTATATTTCTGGGATACAACTCTATTAGCAAAGGATTTAGAGTCTACAAAAAAAGAACTAAAAGGATAGAAGAGTCAATATATTTAGTATTTGATGAAGCACTACCCTCAATAACAGTTGTTGATTCAGATGATGAAGAGCATCCTTTGATTCCCAAAGACAAGACACAAACTCAAACTACACCTGTAGTGCCTCAGATTCATAAGATCAAGAAGGTCCTTTTGAATCTAGGACCGAGAAGGCTCCTACTTTAAGTACACATCAATATGAGCCTATATAACAAAAGAAACCAGATATTCATAGTAGAAGGACACCAAGAGAATAGAGATGACTCAATACATTTCAGTATATTCTAAAAGCCCCTTCAAAAGGTCTAAGGACCAAAACCTGCTTCAAAAATAATTATGTCGCCATTGTTTCATAACTAGAACCAAAGACTGTAGAAAAGGCACTTGTTGATGGAAGCTGGACTATAGCTATAAAAGATGACCTAAACCAGTTTGACAAGAACTAATTTGGGAATCTAGTACCTTATCCATAAAACAAGTCAGTCATAAGAACTCGTTAGAAAAATGATTTATTAATAGTTCAAATATATATTGATGACATAATATTTGGTGCAACTAATCCATCTTTCTATGAAGAATTCTCAACTTTAATATAGGGGGAGTTGGAAATGAGTATAATGGGAGAGTTATCTTTCTTCATTGAATTGCAAATTAAGCAAGCAGAAAAAGGAATCTTTATTAGTCAAGACAAATACACAAAGGAACTTATCAAGAGATATTATTTTGAAAAGGCAAGTCAATGGGAACTCCAATGTGTACTGGAACTAAACTTGACAAGGATGAAGATGGCAAAGGTACTGATGAAAAAAAATATAGAGGAATGATTGGTTCACTTATATATCTCACAAGTTCAAGACCTGATATTATGCTTAGCGTGTGTCTTTGTCAAATCACAAAGAAAGTCACCCTCAAGCACTCAAGAGGATCTTTTGTTATCTTCTTGGAGCTATGGATTTCATATTATAGTATCCAAAAACATATTCATATGACATTGTTGGCTATTGTGATGCAAATTGTGCAAGTGACAAAGTTGACAGGAAAAGTACAAGTGGCTACTGTCAATTCTTTAGTGGATGTTTAGTTTCTTAGTCTTGCAAGCAAAAAAATTGCTCAATACTCTCAACAACTGAAGCAGAATATATAACAATCACTAGCTATTCTGCTCAGATTTTATGGATGAAACATCAACTCCAAGATTTTTCTCTAAACTTTAATCATATTCCCATATTATGTGATAGCACAAATGCAATTAATTTGTCTAAAAAGCCAGTGCATCATTATAGGACTAAGCATATAGAAGTTAAACATCAGTTTCTTATAGATCACATTTTGGAAGGAACTATTGAATTATTCCATGTTAATACTGAAAATCAAGTAGTTGATATCTTTACTAAACCCCTTTAAGAAGATAGATTTTGCTCATTAAGAAAAGAGCATGGAATGTGCAAATTATCAAACATCTAACTCTATTAGAAGATTTTATTCTATTTTTGTAAATATTAAAATGCTCATTCAAATATGTTTATTTAGAAACTCCTTCGAATGAGCTTACTTAGAAAGCTCCTATCAATTTAAAGGGGAAGAATAATCATTATTCAAAGATCGTTGTCACTAAAACGATGTCATTTCATTTTTTAAAATAATGTGCACAGTACTGTCAAACTTAAAAAAGATATGGAAACAATCATACCCCTAAGAACGTGTGTGTTCTTTCATATTCACACAAAAACATGTTTTATAAATAGTTCAGTATACCTTGAAAAGATTCATTACTACTTCCTATCGTTGTCTTCATTTGAAGCTCATTCCATCTCACTACAATCAAACTTTTTCTTTATCAAATCTCTTTAGTAAGGACATCCTTTTGTTTTTTAAAATGGAACGAACAAAATCCAAGGTCAAAAGAAATCTTTGACACCCACTACTAGTCATGGCGAAACCCTATGCCATGAACAAGCCTCTAAAGCTTGTGTTTTTGAACCCTCATGATCGCCTTCACCAGAAACAACACAAGCCTATTCTCAACCCATTTTTGCCTCTTCCACTAAAAAGCCACAATTTTTACAGGAATCCACAAAAACATTCGTACATACATATGGCAAGAAGAAAGATGATATCCTTTCATCATCACCTCCAGAAGAATCAACATCGTATTTATCCACAGAAACCTATAAATCATAGACCAAAGGGCATTATGATTCTGAGTCTGATGAAGAAAGTCCTAACGACTCAAACCCTAGTTCATCAGAATAAGAAAAAGAAGAAAAATCTTCTAGTGAAGAAGAGCTTATTCTTGTAAGAAGGGTCTTTAATAAGGGGAGATGATGAGAAAGGTTAGATTCCTCTCTCTTTCTCCCATCTCAAGACCTCTCTCTCTATTGTTTACCCCTTCATCTTCACCATCACCTCCACCTAAGCACATTCCTTTACCCATTTTGCAATCTCTGCACCTTAACCATCCTCTACTCCTCGATCTAATACAAATGTATATGAAGAATGTTAGATCATCACTAATGATGATTCTGATGAAGAACCGGTTCGCCTAGAAGTGTCGTTAAAAAGGAAGAGCCTATGCTTGAAGAAATTACAGAAGAATCTCTCTTTGAAGAAATTCCCAAGTGTAAGAGATCAAAGAAAAGGTAAGTCTTTCTTTAGCACTACCAAAAATGTTTCAATCGATGGAAGCTAAAGCGAGATAAAAAATATGTTACAAGAAAAGAAAGGTGATTGCTAGGTGAATTCTGCCTCCTATGTTATTTGATGACATAGGTATTCTTGTTTTTCCTTATCTTTTGTCTGGTATGATCTTTTTATACACATATGAGAAAAGAAAATATCAATGGCAAGTTAGCTATTTTCTCATAGGTGAGAGGATCTGAGACTATGTTGACTCAAGAAATACTAGGGAATTTGCTGGACATAACTCCAATTGGAATAACTGACTTTCCATGCATAACTGGGATGTCACTAATTTGGATTTGGGAGAAGTTGTTCAATTCATCAACCTTAATGCTAGAAATACC
Source organism: Erythroxylum pedicellare (assembly GCA_027563575.1). Lineage (NCBI taxonomy): Eukaryota > Viridiplantae > Streptophyta > Magnoliopsida > Malpighiales > Erythroxylaceae > Erythroxylum > Erythroxylum pedicellare. Next base: position 4,578 of record JAOQMP010088233.1, read on the forward strand.
CAAGATGGCAGACTTTGGTGCAGACAATTGGACCTTCTTTAAAGGTGCCTTGCTTTGATCTCTGCCACCTCAATCTTTCCAAGGAGCAGCTCAATTAAAAGTTGTAGTCTATTAAGCACATATGTTGTCTATAATATGTTGAAACGTAATCGGATTAACCTCCCCTCAATGATTATACAGTTTATGTTGGATAAGGAGAGTCACAAGAATGATACATGATGCTTACCTTATAGGATGCTGCTGACCAAGATATTTGTCTGTTATGATGTGTCTTTTGATAATTTGGAATGGTACAAGCCTAGTAAGTATCATTCATCAATTCCATTCTAATTTGGGATAAACTGAAAGACAATATTTGGGTACAGAAGAAAATTGAAAGGGTAGCAGATGTCTTGGGTCCTGCTCAAGAGCAACGGACTCCTGTTAACCGTCAAGATGCCAATAATATCCAACAACAATTAAGGGAGATGAGTGACTAGATCAATATAATGCAGACTCAACTTGATGATTTCTAGCTACTATTAAGAACCCTGATTGAATCTCTCAAAGAATATTTTCGCTTAAACATATACTCTTCTTAAAGTTTTCTGCTAATGATTTTGATGTGTGTTGTTATGAATATTTTTTGGTCGTACATGTTCATAATTTTACACTTGCATATTTGTGCGATTCTGAATTTTCTTGTTTTATGGTTATTTTTCTTAACGATTTCCCCTGCTTTTTGACAATGACAAAGGGGGAGAGTAGAAAAGGGATATATAATTTGGCTTTGATATATTGGATATATTTTTTCTCTGATATTATTTTGAAATATTGCTTTGAAATCTATTAATATTTTGTTAACTGTTGAAATGCTCTTATGTGTTTTTTTTTTATAAATATGTGATATACTCTGTCTGTGATAGATACTTTTGCTTTTAAGTTATCTTTCAATCGATAGGTTCCTTGTTTAAAGGTATTAAGAAAGGATACTTCTAATCATAACTATGAGTAAGGACATATAAGGATGATTGATACTTTTCGAAATCTTTTTCAGTAATTTGAATTTTTGAAAATATATCTATTATTGCTTATCATCATCAAAAAGGGGGAAAATGTCAGCTCAAGGTTTTTAAATTATTGATTTTGACGATAACAATCAATAAATATTTAGTTATGTTTCAAAATTCAAAGTTATTGGATTTTTCTTAAAAGATAATGATTATATATCTTGGTTATCTCTTTAAAGAAAAAAGAAAAATGTTTTCCTATTTTACAAGATCAATCTAACAAATTCACTCTGAATGTAAGAAACAGTTCCGACAAATTAGGAATGGATAAGCTCCTATCGTTTTTGTACAGACAAATGATCCTTTTATTCAACTAATTCTATAGTGGCTTCAAAGATATAGTCAAAGGGTTATTTAAATAACTAGATACATGAAGATTCTATCAAAGATATTAAGCAAGACGTTTTAACATAATCAAAGGCGATTCAGAAGCAATGACTAGTTGAAAAAATTTTCTATTTAAGGAAGAGCTACTGCATTCGAGCAGATACATCAAAATTTCATAAATATATCAAACGCATGAGTATTTACTCTCGAAAAGTTATATCTATATCATTTGAGCTTTAGAAAGTGAAAACACTCTATCTAGAAAGAGATCAATATTCTTTAAAGCTCATATTGAGCAAATCTTACTTTCACTTGTTGAGAGCTTATAGAGGCTTGTTAAATACGACTAGCATGAAAGGTTGAAGAACCTTTAAAATTTTGTACTTGTGAGCTAGAGAGGCTCGTCAATTGAGATTTATTAGTGAAACACTCAAGTTGGATACTTGGAAACTGAACGTTAAGCTTTGTTATAAGCCAAGCAAGTATAAATTGGTTGTGTCGTTCTTTCTCTTTTCTTAACTTTTAAAATTTCACATTTTAGTTATTGTTGTTTTCAGTTTGCATGAGACCCCTTTCGTTTTAAAGTTTGAGAGGCTCATTTCGTTTCAAAGTTTGACAGACTCCTTTCGTTTTAAGTTTGATAGGCTTCTTTCGTTTTTAATTTTTGATAGGTCCTTATGGTTTATATGAATTAATAGTAATTAGCCAAAAAAAAAAATTAGTCACACACAATTGACCCCCCTCTTGCTTGTGTTTGCTTTATCAACCCAACTATTTACGTTAGCTTTAATTATTATAATAATCTGTCTCTTTGCGGTAGTCTTTTTGCATTTTTTGAATTCTTCTTTCAATTATTATAATTTTTCCTATAATAGTAATTTAGTACAAATGTCTTTAGGACTATGATTTGGGATAATTGATCTCTTTAGTGCAAAATTACTGACTCATCTCTGGATATCAAACCAACTTCTTCCCCACTTAAAGCTCATCCAGACAAGTTAAAAGTGCTAAATTATACATTTGCCTTCGTTATTCATTGAGAACTTATAGCAAAGTAGTAATCGCATTACGTTGTAGAGGATGACTAGTTGGTTAGACTTACAGAGCGGCTTCTGGTATCAAATAAAGTAACTCAATTCTTGCCCGTAGGTTCTGCAAATATAGTTTGTTTTACTCATGGGGAGCTGAACGAATATACCATTTATCTCTTATATTAATTACTTCCACCTCATAAGCTTAATTTGAGCAAACATATTCAAGAGTTTGACCGAACTATTCCTACCCTCCAAGAAGTTTTAATTTTGAATATATATTTCTATATGTCTCGAAATTATTTCTATTTATTATATAGTAATTATTAAGATACAAGATTAACTTAAATAATATTAATTATAATAATCATAAATATCACAAAATATAAGGTACATGATGCTTGCCCAGGAGAAAGATCTCGGATTCATAGTCAACAGACAAATGACTTGTGTTCAACTGGAAGCCCATCGAAACCATTTGTTTCTACTTTATTTTTCTGTGAAGAATTTAATGTTTTATTATATAAGATTTAAAATAAAGACGTTTTTAGAATTTAATGTTAGACAATTTTAATTTTAAATGGGCCGAATCCAACCTAATCTTTTGGCAACACTTTGTATGTACCTCACAAAAGGATTATTAGATCGTAAGTGTTCTATTTTTTCTACGTTTATTTTGTTTCTATTTATAAGTACATGCGTTGTTCTCGATAAATCATTCTACCATTATCAGGAAACGACCCAAAGCCACCATAATTTACAAGTGTCTATCTATCTATTTAAAGAGAAGAAGAAAAAAACAGTATGACGGACATAGTACATACCTAAATGATTACATGGGTACCAACCTTGTTAACTATACCAAAGTATGGTATCACAGTCGTGCCTCCATGACTCTTATATTCCTTCAGTTTCTCGTTTATATCTATCAGTCATCATTTCTTGAATCTGTTTATCGAAGTAATCATTTACAGCCGGTGATTTCTTTCTAATATGGCCAACAAATTTGCTCAAGGGATCAGACTTACTCTGTATGACCGACATAAGACTCGACTTGATAGATATTACAAAGGTTAGTGAGCACCATGCTGAATCTCTCAAACATTTTCTTGTCTTCTACTTTGGCCAATATGAGTTCACCTGGTACTAGCAACTTTATTGGGGAATTTCCTGTCTCAGTAGGAGCTTTATAAAGAAATAGCTTAGAAGCCATGTTAGCAACGCTTGGGATGATTTTAGGCCTGACCTATTCTCTTTGGCTATATAATCGTGTGGTTTTTAGAAATTTTAAACCCAATTTTCTCTGTAAATTCTCCGAGTGCCCCTTCGCCTTGTTAAGGAGGTTTAATCTTTATTAGTAGAGATGGTGTAAATGAGATGACAAGTGTCCTGAAAGAACAAAACGAACTTGTTTACATCCTATTTCAATCAACATTAACATGATATATACCTCTCCACGAGTGGAGAGTTAATCCGTTTATATATATATATATATGTATGTATATATATATGTATGTATGTATATATATATGTATAGTATTTACCCATAACATATATTTGTTTATTTCAATACCTACTTAAACCATTTACGTACTTGTATTTATAAATTAATAAAAAGAACCATTTTGATATTTTAATAGTATCTCATAATATTATTGGTCATATCATATTAAGGAAAATACAAAGTAAAAGATATAAATCTCTTCTACAATTTTTAAAAAATTAAAATTTTAATCTTTAAAATTCTTGAAAAAACCTTTTTAATTTTTAAATTTTCCAAAAAACTCTCTGTCTTAAACTTTGGTTAAAAAAGAATGGCAAAACATATGCAGCATGAATATTAGATGTGAATTATGTAACTTCAATAATATAATATCCCGACCTAACTCTTAAACTCTATTTATTCTTTTAAAATTAAAAATACAAAATAATATTTTTAATTAAATTTAAGTTTGGATTACTCAAACTCAATTGGCTCGAGGTTTAGTTCTTCTAAACAAATCAGATCACTTATGTAGCTATTGTTGGTGTTGAAAGAATGTGAGAAGAAGTAGAAGAAAGTTAATTCAATAATATATTAACATAAAAGGTGATGCATAAATATTATTAATGTCATTTTATAATGATTTAACATAACAAATCAAATAAAAAAATTTAGAGTTAAAGGATTAGATTGACAAATGTAGCATTATCAGAGGGCTAAATATAATATTAGCTAAAATTCAAAAGATTAATTTGGAAAACATACATGTCCACCAAGTTGCCTCAGGGATGAACTATACATCTAACTACCTGAATGTATTTTAGGACCCAAAAACCAGGAATGATCAGTATTTTCCATCTTTTAACGCTTCTTAGCTTTAGACGTTGATAGCAATAGTACTTAACATTGGGTTCCGGAAGAGTAAGACAGAGGAAAACGTCGCCATCGTTTCCGTCCAATTTCTGCTCCTTCGTATCCTTACATTTTGAAAATAAAAACCAACGACTTGAACAAAAGCGACAGGGAGCAGAACAGAAGGCCATCACCCTGTTCTGCCTCCCACTCGCAAAAAATTAAAAAGAAATTGACAGTTATAAGAAAAGGCAAACGGGTCCTAAAGTTACATTTTCTGACAAAGTTCATTATAATATTTTGAAAAGTAAAAATTAATCCTTATTATTTGATAGGCATTAAAATTTAGCCCTAAATTAATAAAAAAATTAATGATAATGTGATATCCTCAATTTTTTGGCAAGTTAGCGATATCCTTATATATATTTATAGTATTTTAATATTTAAGTAAATCCTCTAACATGTATTATAAATCTTATTACGTATTTCGGATCGTTTATAAAAGAGTTAAAAATGAAAAAATGAGGAATACTTGATTTTGATTCCATCTTAACTTTCAAAACAATTTTTGTAGACAAAACGGGCTTCAATCTCTCGGAACCTTCACGAAAAACATTCACGACATGTGATTAACGTTGTTCTACAGTTTTCTCAATTTATAAACACTCTTAACAAGTCAGATGATCCGTATGCTTACGAATAATATGAGCAATTGCATGAGATCTTAATCTTTATATATAATTTCTATATTAGATTTTCTCATCACAAGCTTGATACGAGTCTAGTTCATACTAATTAAATTATATTTTTCTGTCAAATTTCAAGTTATTAATTTAAATCATTTATTGAACTACTTTATTATTTTTATAATTTAAATTAAATTGCGGAACTTACTCTGTCCGTCGAATTTCTGCTCTTTCCTTTCCTTATATTTTAAGAATAAAAAAATGATGTTATTCTTATTGCACATGTCATGATCAAATTAATTTTACAATTATACGAAAGTAACAACCAGTCATGGCAATGACTTGAGCAAAAGTGACAGGAAGCAGAACAACAGTAGCAACAATCTCTCACAAGAACAAACGTATCATGATTACCAAAAAACAAAAAAAATTAACAGTTATAAGAAAACGCAAAAGGGTATTTTTGGTCCTAAAGTTACATTTTCTAACAAATTTAATTGTAATATTTTGAAAAGTAAAAATTAATCCTTATTATTTAAAAGGCATTAAAATGTAGTCCTAAATTAATCGAAAAATTAATGATAATATGATATCGTCAATTTTTTGATAAATTAGCGGTAACCTTATATATATTTACAGTATTTTAATATTTAAGTAAATCTACGAGTAACCAATGAAACAAAAAAGAAAGAGAAGAGCAAATAAACTTTTCGTATATTGTTGTTGAACACACTGTACAAACTGCATATATATACATGCTGAGCTAACGAAATCTATTGCGATTATTTAGAGAAGCATTGCATAGGTGTCCTAGCTGTTGAAGACTGTTAGAGCTATGTACAGAGTTTGTTAGAAAGGGACTTATACGTTGTGGTGGATTAATTAGTCCCTGGTGTTCCCGTACTACCAACATCCCCTCCTCAAGTTGGGAAGTCTACGAGACCCAACTTGGCACTAGTGATACGAATGGTTTCTGCGGAGAGAGCCTTGGTAAAACTGTCGACCAATTGTTGTTTTGAAGGAATGTGAGCAGTAACGATGAAGACTTTCTTAACAACATTCCGTACAAGATGACAGTCGATTTCTAAATGCCTAGTACGCTCGTGAAAGATGGGATTTTTAGATATATGAATGACTGCTTTGTTATCACAACACAAAATATACAGAGATGTAGACTTTACCTATAAATCCTGTAAGAAATAGGAAAGCCACTAGAGTTCACAAACTGTAATAGACATGCTTCTGTATTCAAATTCTGCGGACGAACGACTAACGGTGGATTGTTTTTTAGTCTTTTATGAAACCAGTGACCGTCCCAAGAATACACAATAGCCAATAAGTGATTTGCGGGATAATAAACAACCAGCCCAGTCGGAATCAGAAAAAGCTTGCAGTGAAACAGTAGCTTAAACTAGATAAAAAAAGACGGCGATGTCGTGTGCCATTAGTGTATCGTAAAACATATACAAGTGTGTCCCAATGTGGCTGCCTTGGTTCAGTGTTAAACTGACTGAGATACTGAACCGCGAAAGATAAGTCAGGACGAGTAAAACTCAGATAAAGCAACTGACCCACCAAACGTTGATATTTTTCAGGATTCAGTAAAATAACCCCCTCGTCGTATGACAACTTAGTACCTAGTGAGATTGGGGTCGAGGCAGGTCGTAGCTCCTCCAAACCAACATCACGTAAAATATCTGAAATGTACATAGATTGACATAAGTAAATACCATTAGCAGAACGAGCAACCTCAACACCCACAAAAAATTTCACGTATCCTAACTCTTTAATAGTGAATTTGCTATCTAGATATGCTTTAACACCAATAATTTCAGACTCATCAAGACATAAAACTAATAGATCATTCACATAGATAATAGATAATAGATAACAATTGAGGGAAAGACGAACTGATACCTTTGGTGAATGGACAATAATCAGATGTTGCTTGAACGAAACCATAGTCAAGAAGTGTATTAGAGAGAGTTTTGTTCCATTGTCTGCCAGCCTGTTTCAGGTCATAGAGAGATTTCCGCATACCACAGACTTGACCATCCTATAGTTTATCATAACCCTTAGGAGGCTAGAGATATAATTCTTCGTTGACGTAACTGTGCAATTAAGCGTTGATGACGTCGATATGATGGAGTGGTCAACAATTAGCAGCAGCAATGGCAAAGAATAATATGATTGTTGTAACCTTAGCCACCGGTGAAAAAACATCGGAATAATCAATTTCGATGCATTGGTGGAAACCCTTAACAACAAGTCTTGCTTTCTGCTGTTCTACTGAGCCATCTAGGTTGCGTTTAATCTTGTATACCTATTTCGTATCTAGCGGACGTTTCCCTCTCGGTAGATCGGAGGCTACCTAAGTTTCATTTTCCTCCAGAGCCGCTAATTCTGCTTGAATTAGACCAACCCATAACGGGTCATTTTGAGCGGCTTCATATGACAATGGTTCATAATCACTAGAAACATCGTCCATAAACGACATGTAAGTAGAAGAAAAAAGGGAAATTTAGGTGAGGGAATATTGAGTGTATCCGAGGAGAGTGACGAGTCATTAGTAGCAATAATCGAAGCATCAGCAGTGGCAAGGAAGATATAGTGGTCAAGGTATTTGGGTCTGGTGCGTATACGTGTACTGGTGTGTGGAATAAATGAAGAAGAAGGTAATACAGGAGGGTGGGTGGGGATAGAAATGTGTGTATCGAGTATGGTAATAATAGGTGTTGGATCGAGTACGTTGTCATATGAGTTGTTGTCTAATATGGGTAAAAGGAGTGGAGGTGTAGTGGGCCTGGTAGGATTAAGAAGGTTATGTGTTATAGATGTAGGGAAATTGGGCTGAGGAAAAAAAATAGGTTGATATGTGGGTTGATTTGGCTATTTAGCTTGAGGTGAAGCAAGTATATTTTGGTATGGAAATAGGTATTCATGAAATGTGACATCTCTTGAAATAATTTTTTTTAATCCAACTCAAATAATTTGTATCCTTTTGACCAAATACGTATCCAATGACTACACATTTTCATGCATGTGGTTCAAGTTTGTCTTTGAAAGGTTTGGTGTTTATTAAAAAACAAAGGCATCCAAATGTGTGCAAATGGTTGAAATTTGTTTTTTTAGTAGAGTTTTTCAAATGGAGTCATCCATACGAGTATTTTTGTAGGTAAGCGATTGATTAAAAAGGTGGCCCTTAGGAGAGCTTCCCCCTAAAACATTATAGGCAATTTGGCTTAGAAAATGAGTGCTCAGGTAATTTGCAAAAGATGTTTGTGCTTACGTTCCATAGCACCATTTTGCTGTGATGTGTAAACGCAAGATTTTTGGTGAATGATGCCTTTCTCATAAAACAAAATTTGGCAAGATTGGTTTGTGAATTCGGTTCCATTATCGATTCTTATGTATAAAGGTTTCAATGGACTATTGAGTAAGTCCACGTAGCACGTGAAAATTCATCAACTATGGTAAGAAAAAATCTTGATCCATCAATGTTCGGAGTATTGTACGGGCCCAGACATCGACTTGCAACTATTTGAAGGATTTTGTAGCTATTATTTCATGTCTTGAAAAAGGTTTTCTTTCTTATTTTGCAAGAGGACAAATGTCACAACAAAATTTAGTAGGAGTTTTTGAAATAGAAATTGGTACATGCAAAAGTTTACTCGATGATATGTTTCCTAATCAATGATGCCACAAAGTATAATCATTGGATACAAAATTAGCAAATGATTTATTTACGTAAAACTTGAGAGATGGACCTTTTAAGCCGGTGGTAAAATTTTCGGTAATAAGACTGTAAATGCGTCCTTCTGCTTTGACTATAGCTACAATATCGTCACTCTATAGGTCCTGTAAAAAAATTTGTTGTCAGCAAAAATGGCTATCAATTTATTTTCGGTGGCAATTTTTTGAACTGACATAAGATTTTGATTAAAAGTTGGTACACATAGGGCATTTGAAAGAGTCAATTTTAGGTGCATATTTATTTTTCCAACAGTAGTAACATTTCTATAAGAACCATCAGGTAGGATTACTAGTTTGGTGTATCCTATTATGAGATTTTCTAATAAGCTAGGTTTCGAGCACATATGCGTAGAGGCCCCCAAATCTACTATCCATGAATCATTGTCATATTTTTCGCTACTACAAAATGAACCGTTAGAGGTAGGGGAGTTACCTGCATAGCTGTTGTAAGCTACATGATGTGCTTTAGCGAGTTGTTTACCTTTGATGATTCGCATAAGTTCCTGCACTTGTTTTGTGAGTGTGGCAACATCTGTTTGATTCTCCTATGTTTCTTGTCCTTCATTAATTAGATTGTCTAACGCTGTTGCCCCCGCAAATATACCCTTCCCTTTTTTACATTGAAGTTCTTTATACCATTCTGGTATCCCGTTCAATTTGAATCATGTTTCCCTAATATGTCTGATTTCATGATAGTAGTTGCACACCTTGTCTTCGTTTTTTACAAAACCTCTTTTGTTTCCACCATCTTTACTCCAATTCTGTCGTTTATCATTTGTTGGATCACTGTGTACAGCAGGATTTGCTAACAGAGCAATATTCATGTTATTCACACCTTTTGACATATTGTTAATGTTCCTCTGTTTTTCAGCAGTGACAATTATGAAGAACGCCACTAGCAGATGTTAATGGTTCTAACAATATAATTTGATTGACTATGGTGGAAAACTCTTCCCTTAAACCCATCATAAAATCCATCAATTTATTTGTATTTGCTACTTCCCTATTATGTTCTGCAGCATCACACACATATTTCATCATAGGAATTAGACTATCCACATCATTCCATAACTTCTTCAATTATGAAAAATATTAAGTTACGGTGTCATTAACTTGTCATAGGTTGTTGACTTCCTGTGTTAACTGATACAGGTGAGGACCACTGCTCTCACCGTAGCGGCTTTTTAGCTCTTCCCATATATCTCGTACAGTTGTTACCACCATGAATGAATCGCAAATTTCTTTGATTGTAGCATTTAAGAGACAAGGAATTACCATGGTGTCAGTAGCGATCCATTTCATCATTAAAGTGATGTTTCCTTCTTCTTCTTTTTTTGTTTCTCCGTTCACAAATCCTAACTTTTTCTTAGCTTTAAGAGAAATGGTCATCGATCTGTTCCAACTCAAATAATTTTTCCCATCACAGACATTTATCACCATGACTATTCACGGACTATCGATTGGTGAAAGGGTAAGATCATCTGGTTGATCTTGGTATTCATCACTTATTTGACTATCATCTTCCATGGTTGATTCAAGATTTTATTTAGAGATTAGGTGATTGTAAATGTATGGATCTTTGCTCTAATACCATGCGAGTCTTGCTTTGGTATCTTCACCATTAACCGATGAAACAAAAAAGAAAGACAAGAGCAAATAAACTTTTCATATATTGTTGTTGAGCACACTATACAAAATGCATATATATACATACTAAGCTAACAAATTCTTTTTGTGATTATTTACAGAGGTGTTCCGTGGGTGTCCTAGCTGTTGAGGTTTGTTAGAGCTATATAAAGAGTTTGTTACAAAGGGAGTTATTCGTTGTGGTGGATTAATTAGCTCCTGGTGTTCACGTACTACCAATAAAATCCTACATTATTACATGACAATAATAGTGTTAGATTTTTGTATTTAAATTAGAGTTTTAAAATTTTATTAATATTTTTAAAATTGAGACCACTTTAATTATTTGATATTGAACTAGGAGTTTGTTCAAAATTATGGGACTGCCAAGAATTTGTTTTAAAAATATTTTAAACCCCTTTCAACTCTCTTTGTTGACCCTATCAAGAATCAACTTTTTGTATCTGAACAACTTCTTTCTTACTTCTAATTGCTAGGAACTGCTTAAAGATGCCCCAAAGAAGCTGAAGATCCTCTGTTTGAATATTCATATCGTAAAAAGGGAGGGGAATATCTGCCACAGATCTGTACAATGTTAACATGCTCCTTCGTCCCCATCAAGAGCTATAAAGCTACTGTGAATATTAAGGATATAACTCCAAATGCCTGAGAACTATATAAATGAAGTCACAGGTGAATTACTCACTACTATAATGAACTCAACCTCTCCCTGTCCAGCAACAAAAATAAAAGGAGGAAGAAATACTATTAGAAAGGAAGGCTTTCCTACAAAAATTTAACTGGACTTCTTAATAATTAATCCTCCATTCATTCTCTCTCCAGTTAATATTTGCTTTTCTGTCGCATTGACTTCGCTAAACACGCGAATGCCATCTTGTCTCATCTCTTTTGTTTATATATGTAAAAAAAGAAGAGGGCATACGTGTTAGAGCAATGCCTTAAAGACAATCGTCTTTAGCACGTTTTGTACAAAGTTGTGTACCAATTTTATTTTCAATGATAAAGAAACGCATATTTCATTAATTTGGTGTTCATTATTTATGAATTGATATTGATTTATAAGCAAATTAATGAAGTCCATGACATATGAAATAGCATGAAGGAAATCATGATGTGATCATACTACTGAGATTCCTATCATGTACAATTATGTCAGTATCTAAATTATTTCTAGTCATAGGATTAATGAGACTGGAGGTCATTAATCCAAATAGACTAGTACATGTCAAACTCTTTGATTTGATCAAGCAGTGGATCTCAAAAACTGTAAATATGAGATGTTTAAAGTTGAGATGTGGATGCTTACTAGAGGTAGTAAGTACATTGGATGAGATACCATAAGATCATTACATGGATGTCCAATTCTAATGTCAGTGATAATCTCATCATAGCAATGGTGTAAGTATACTTAGACTTAAGGTACTCAAAGACATCTTGGTTACTGATTCTGTGCTTTGA